>JAMWET010007763.1:0-30000 GCA_024036415.1 Prochilodus magdalenae | reverse complement strand
CACCTCCACCAGTTACAGCTGGGACTGAATTGGGCATGGCCTGGACGTAGGCCTTTCTGGATGTAGCCACATCAGTGTTCGGCAGCTCCTCCTCCATCAAAGAACTGGTCAGGTGGGCCAGATTTGGTGGAGGCCTTCCCTGGCACAGTTCCAAGGAGAATTCCCTGTAGACTGGGATTTTATCCACCGCTGGTAGACCCGTGTGACCGTACGCTTCCATACACCTGCAGATTCAGCTACTTCCTTCACTCTATGGTCTTTGGCCACGCCCACATGCAGTCCCTCCTTTTAGCCAATCATTAACATCGGCTCTGGAGCGTTTCCCACACATGGAACGAGACATTCCCTGCACTGTAGCACCTCTTCCCAATCTATGGATCCCATCACTCACACCCACAGGCATTTCTAGCAGCCCCATGAACCTTGTGCAGTGCCATCCGCAGGAGCCTGATGGTACTACCCCCTTAAACACACAGTGGGTGGTGACCACACTAACCCGGAGCTATGGGTAGCCTTATCCACACTAGTTGGGGATTGGGTGACTTACTCAAGAGCACTCAGTCACGTCCGCTCAACAAGCTGGGAAGTTCTTTAGCATAGCATAGCATGTTTATGATACATTACGAATGCATTATAGCCTATAGCTATGCACGTGTTCATACAGGCATGGTGGCGTGTCCCATTAAAACCCCAGTGCTCTGAATTCCTTGTCTGGATGCATTACCTGTATTGATAAAGCTCTGCTCAAACGTGATCCGAGGCAGGACAGTGGCTCAAGCCCAATGGGAGCACTGCGGTCGGGGAAATCTGAGATGATTGGTGGCATGCCGTCGGGCCATCAAAGGCAACGGACGCGTTTAAATCATCCTCCATTTGGCCATACATTACCCGGAGTGGCCGTGCTCAGTCAGAGAGTGGGGTGTAATACGTGTCCAAGACTAATGGCCAAACAGTGCACAAGGCCGACTGCTTCTGTTAATGCATTTAGGTTGATGTATGGCTCTGAAGCCATATAGAGCCGCCCGGCCTCTAGTTTCAATTTAATTGGTTTTATTTCAAGTGCTCGCTTTGAGTCCAGGCCATCTCCGGTGTTTTATGTGTTTTGACATCGCAATCATTGTGATGAAAAAGCTTGCCGCGGACGCCGATATATGAGCAATCGCCCCCTGCGCTCCGCAGCGCTAGCCTGTTCTGGCTAATCAGAAACCTCAAATTAAGGATCGTTTGCTTTTTGACATGGATCAGGTGTTTATAACGCGTTATAAGGGCGCTCATAAAGTTCTACGAAACCCTTATCATGCTGGACATCAGTCTTTTTAACTGTATAATACCACAGTGTAAAGCTTACGATAAATTACTAAGAATGCTTCCCATACCTCCAAAGAACTGCTGCACCCAGAAGGAGGTGTGGGAGTGCGGTGGTGTTGGGAAGGAAGATAAAGGTGACCAGGATCAATAACTGATGATAAGTTTAGACTGATATGATCAATATTTATTGAGCTACACATACAGAAGTCTGTCTCTCAGTATGGTGGAGTCGGGCCGCCGTGTTTGCTAACCCAACACACCAGACGTCTCGGTATGGAGCTGTAGAGGTTCCTGATGGAGTCCTGTGGTAATCCATCCCATGCAGCTTGAACATCCTCACACAGTTCCTGCAGATGGTGCGGTAGGGGTGGAGGTGGAGGGACACCAGGTCTTCTGGACGTGTGACAATGCACCGTTCATCTTGGTGCTGACCACGGTGCCTCCACACACGGATTCGTTGGGCGTCTCCACCAAGACTAAAGCGTCACTGAAGATGACCCGCTGTCATTCTGAGTCACTCCATGACAGTCTGGTACGACACCACTGCAGTCTTTGGTGACGGTGACGTGGTGTTGAGGACAGTCGTGGTAACGGTCTGTGTGCATGTGGTCCTGGGTGGTGCAGCCGTCTGCCGATGGTGCTGCACTAACAGGATGACTCATGGAGGACACCACTGCTCACTGGATGTCTGTAATGGTGGCTGTTGGGTCTGTTAGCCTGTCCTTGCTAACGTCACATGGGGAACGAGACATTGTCTGCACTGTAGCACCTCTTCCCTATCTATGGATCCCGTCACTCACACCCCACAGGTACTTATAGCTGCCCCATCATCCTTGTACAGCGCCATTAGCACCTTAAACAAGCAGGGGGTGGTGACCACACTAGTGGGGTACAGAGATAAGGCCAGTCCTGGCTAACGTCACATGCTAACGTCCTTCCCCAGTGTGAAACTTGAATCATAAGCATGTCAAACCTACCCACCAAGTTTACCCACCTGTGGGTTGGGTGTTCATCCACCCTTTGCCTTCCATTCTTCTCAAACTCCAAGGTGGCCAGTTCATTCCTCTTGACAGCTACACCTCCTTTCAGACCTCTATAGTGTTGAGCTGTCCTCCTCTCACAGTGGAAGGATGGACAGAAACGCCTGTGGATGTTCTTCTCTCTCCTAAAGATGAAAACTGTAGGTCCTGTTTACCTGATGAGGCAGCGCTGGTCTCGCACAGCTGTCAGCCCATCCACTTCCTCAACAAGTCCAGTTTCGGAAGCTCTCGTGTTTCCTCACTGACGTGACGTACCTCCTCTAAACCTCCTCATTAAAAGGAGTAATTGGAACTAAACTAAATGTAAAAGTTGAAACTGGGTTTAGAGGAACAGCCCACTCCAGCCAAGTAGTAGCTAATAATACATGAAAGCTAACGGGGGTCAGCAGGATCCCGCAAGCGCTCCGTGCTAATTGGTCCCAGATGACTTTCATTCGTTATTCATCATGGTAGCATCCTTTCTTTTTGGTCGCCCAAAATCTGGACTGCTCACTAAGTGAAGGTTAAGATGCTTACTTAGCGCTAAGATGATTAGCCTAGCGCTCATAATCCTGCAGGTTGAGAGAGCTTTCCAGCTCCAGACAGCTCCCTCTCCAAGATGAAACGACTTCATCAGTCTGCCGCGTTTTTGTGTTCCGTGTTTGCAGAACCACCACGGAAGCCGCTGCTACGTTGGCGTCCCCGGGGCCTGCGTTGCTCCTCCTGCAGACGCTTTCTTTGCATAACACCTCGCCTTCGTGGTCTCATGAATGATGGAACATGCTTGTCTTCGAGGCATGCCGTGTTTGACTAAACACTACGCTTTGCTATGCTAGCTCTCCCTCAAGTGCTTCCTTCCGTCCTCATGCTAATCTCCTCCTCGTTTTCCTGTAGGTCTCTCCACCTGCTGTGACATGGAGGTGCCTGCTCCGCTCCGCTCCAGCTAGTCGAAGATTTCCATTACGGAAGGGAGTCAATCACGGTAGTGCCAACTTTATCAGCCGAATCTATTAAAGCTAATGCGCTTAGCCGTGTTAACCGGCAGCCTAGCGATAGCTTGCGAACTACATCGCCCACCCTGCTGACACGGTTTGGCCCTCCGCTGAAAGGCCTGAATTGATAGCACGGTGGGCGCCTGAATACCAAGACCAGAAGGTCCTCCCCCACCCCAGGCTTGCTAGCGGAGTCCCCTGCTGAATCCTAATGGAGCTAGCGCTCCTGCCTCTGCGGCGCTACAGGAGAGATTGAAATGCTGGCCCACACTTCTTCACCTGCTTTCCCTTTCGCGCTGTAGGGGGGGAAGAGGAAGGTCGGAGTTGTATAAGGAGCAGTGGAGTGGTTGTTAAACCTGCCGTACACCAAGAGGGCATGGCCATAAAGCTTGGTGATGGTACGAAGAAGACTAGCGGCCAAACTCTCAACTCCTAAATCAGCCTGCTCGCCGTTCTAGCTGGTCCAACTGCTTTTCTGTCTGGGAAACTCATCAGGGATCATGAAGATGAAGCATTTCTGCAGGAGTGAAGCTAGGGAATGTAGGGATTCCGATGTGAAGAGGTACAAATAAAGGATGTAACGTCTCTCTAGTTTGTGCTATTGATTTTTCGCCGCGTCGCTTTTCATGCTGTAAAGAGGGGCCGACAATTTTCTGCCACTCGTGAGAAAATCTGATACAGAGATTGAGCATTGGGTGTGTTTGAATAAGGGCTGCTGATCCGTGGCTTATTGTAGGAGATGGAAAACGGCGTTTACGGACATGCACATTAGACAGACTTGGTTTATAATACTGTATTGTGGTAATGTGGGTTTTGGAACCAAGCTCTGTTTGTAATCTTCACTTTGGCTCCACCAGTTGATCCAAATTCTTGTATACTGGAATAGCCCGAGATAAAAATAAGTTCATCTGGAGTGGCTTGATATGAAATGCCGAAAGCACTGAAGAGAGATGTCTTTGCAGTGGTGGTGACTGGGGGAAGCAGGGGTCTCATTTATCAATCATGGCCATGTACAAACCGTGCAATCATGTTTCTGCCGTTACAACATTCTTGACCACACGTTTATACAGTCATGTGCACAAGCTTGGCCGCCCCGGTGACGACATGCTTTGCTAATTTCCAATAGACTCATTATAATTAAGAATCGTACTTTTAATTCATACTCCAAACACTAGGGGGCACCAGAGTACAGTCCCGCTTCCTCCCTCTTCAATTCTTAGCTCTCCAGTCTAGAAGAAACGTTATGGGTTCAGCATCAAACGTCCCTCCCCTTCCTCTCCAAGGGCGTCTCCAGCGGTGGAGAACAGCACCAGTGTTAACTCTTCCTCTGCTCCTGTTTACACACTTCCTTTGTTTGCTGCTGAACGTGGTTTCTTGGCGAGACTGGGCGGTGGCGAGCTTCATGCGGCAAGAGCTTCAGCCATCGTTGGGGAGAGTTGGAGAGAGGTCATATCCTAGGGCTCCGTAAAACAGGATGGTCTTGCCGGTTGTGCGGATACTACCATAGCACGCTGTTGGTGCCAGTGGATAGAAGACGCCAGCGACATGAAGGATCTGGGAGACCTACACGAACCACAGAGAGAGAGAACCAACCAACAAACTGTCTGGCATGCGGGGGGTGACCCAACAACCACGGTTGTAGACATCCAGCGAGCAGTGGTGTCCTCCATGGGTCATCCTGTTAGTGCAGCACCATTGGCGGACGGCTGCACCACGCAGGACTACATGCACACAGACCGTTACCACGACTGTCCTTAACACCACGTCACCGTCACCAAAGACTGCAGTGGTGTGGTACCAGACTGTCATGGAGGGACTCAGAATGGCAGCGGGTCATCTTCAGTGATGAGTCCCTCTTTAGTCTTGGTGGAGACGCCCAACGAATCCGTGTGTGGAGGCACGGTGGTCAGCACCGAGATGAACGGTTTGTCGTCACACGTCCAGAAGGCCTGGTGTCCCTCCACCTCCACCCCTACCGCACCATCTGCAGGAACTGTGTGAGGATGTTCAAGCTGCATGGGATGGATTATCACAGGACACCATTAGGAACCTCTACAGCTCCATACCGAGACGTCTGGCATGTGGGGTTAGCAAACACGGTGGCCTGATGCCATACTGAAAGGCCGTGCATCTGTTCTTTTGGTGAGGAGTGTAAAACCTGTAGTAGATCACCCATCTCATATTTGTCCATCCCTGGTCTGGCGACGCATTCGCTCAGACCTGACCTCCGCACTGAAAGTCTTTCCTTCTCATTTGATCCTCCTCTTAATTAGCTTCCAGTGTGCCAATCAGCGTGGCATTTCTCAGTGATTACGCTGAAGGAGGGAGGAGTGTCTCTCAGGCGGAGAGGGCCTTGACTGGAGCACTTCTGACAGTCGCTAATAGCTAATTCGTCATTCCCGGCTCCTCTCTCTGTCTCCATCTATACCAGAGATGGTTAAGTAGAATTCCTGGACAGCTATGGTTACTTTAGACCCTCTGGGGTCTTATGGAGTGTGAAATAGTGATGAAATACTCTGACAGGAAGCTCCTTATTCTCACATACTGATGAGGATAAATCTGGCGTGCTTAATGAAGTCGTGCTACTGCCGTGTTTTCACCGCCCCTCCTCTGACATCCGAGCAAGGGACGGGGAAGGATTAGCAGTGTTCCAGCCAGGCTTTTGACTTTCGTACTTTATGAAAATCCAGCCTCACCCACAAAGGTGACCTGTAACGGAGCACGGGGATTGTTTCTCCTTAAAAGCTCTTGGGTAGATGCTGGTAAGTGATATGATACCGCTATGGTAAAAGCTTAAATAGATGCTCACAGCAAATTAAGCGAACCGGACGTGAACTTGATCCCGCTTTTCTCCGACATGCAGTGCTCATTTGCAGGCTAAGATGGTATTTTGATAGTAAGTCAGTGATGAAAGGAAGGAATGGACGACAGCAGGGGTAAGACCTTAGTCTTCAACACAGCCGTGAAACTAGCGTAGCATTGCTGGGCTTTTTACACGTCTTAGCATCACTGCTAGGTCGCGAGTGGTTCACCGTGCAAAGACGACCATGATACGAGTGGCTCCGTGGTCAGAAACTGGAACCATGCATCATTAGATGGGCTACAGTCTCCAGCAAGGAGGGACCAAGGTTGGGGTCTGCATCCTAGGGCTGGGTCTTTAGTTACCACATGGAAATCAGTCCACACTGGACAAGTCTGGGTCTTAAGGCATACAGGGGACATATGTGAAGGACAAGGGTCTTAGTGAGGTGTTGGGCCAACATGTGCCACCAGAAAAGCTGGAATGTGTTATATCCATAGATTCCTTTGGAACCTTTTTTGGAATACCACTTTCGCAAAAGATATTTGGCGTTTTGATAATGGTGGTAGAGAGTACAGCAGCCAAGCTTTCTCCCAGTTAGGGAGTCTCAGTGTCCCCTCTGTTCCAGGGGGCATAAGTAGTTGGAAATGGGTTCTTTGGTTGAGGTGACAATAGAGTTAACTCACAGGGCCTACACTGAGCTCCTGAACAAGCAGGTTTTGCCAAGGAACACAACATTTCCATCCCTGTATTCCAAGGTGATGGGTCGTGAGGAACATTCAAGAGCATTCACACATCTGGACTGGCTCGCAGAAAGCCCAGATTTGAGTCCTCTGGAAAACCTGTGGGACTATCTGGAACAACCAGTGAAACGCCAGGGAAGGCATCCACTAAATCTGGCCCTACTGACCTTCTCTGAGGCAAGACTGAGGTGGCCTACATCCAGGAACTTAGGTACGTTTCAGGTATTATGTCACATATTCGGGGATTTCAGAAGTATTTGCACAAGCTAACCTTAACCATATATTGTCTTCTACCAGATTAGCATTCCCTTTTGCGAATCTGTTTGCCTGTTGTAGACGTTTCCCACACATGGAACGAGACATTCCCTGCACTGTAGCACCTCTTCCCAATCTATGGATCCCGTCACTCACACCCCACATGTGTTTATAGCCCTTGTGCAGTGCCATCTGCTGGAGCCTGAAGGTACTACCACCTACAACACCAAGCTATGAGATTCTTAACCCAGGCTGATGGTGTACAACAGACATGGAAAGGCTTCGGCAGTGGTAACCGAAAATGGATGATGATCAAAGCAGAGCTTGCCATTTCCTTCTAGCCTCGGATGTAAGAAACAGCACCGCCGGGTTCGTCCTGTATTATAAGAGCGCTGGAGAAACATTGCACCATTTTTATCAGAGCAAACTGACTGCTGGCTGTTATCGTTGGCATTGGGTTCGGCAGTGAAGGCTTGTCGGGCACTGAGGCCGTATATCTTTCAGCGATAGCACTCTTTGTGCGAGCAGACCTGCATCTGTGAATGCATAATTGATACGGAGCCTCTCAAAGTCGGCATTTGTATGCAGAGTGAGGTTAGGCCTAGAGTGCAAAGGAGCAATAATTTATGTGGGAGCGATAACCGAATCCGCGCCACTCGATGGATGGAGACGGTTATAATTTATGGATTGTTTCATTTTGGTCTGTCGCACATCCTAAAGATTTAACATTCACCAGGCCTGCCAACGCAAGTCACTTGCAATTTGCCGGCCCCTCGACACGACTGCATTACTTTTCTATCAGCCTTAAATAAATCACGGCCCCTTTCACAACAAAAGCCCCGAGTTGTGTTCGGACCTGCCGCAGAGGGCTCCTCCAGAGAACGTGCATGTGTGTCTGCCGGCTCTGACCTCAGATTCACCCCGGGTTCAGCCCAAGTTCAATGCCTTTCAGTCCCATCATCCCCACTCATGCCCACAGGGCTATAACACTTCCCCGTGGTGCTTTTGTGCGGTGTTATATAACAGCGCCTCACGCAGGGCGGCATTGCGTCGGCCTTAATTAACTAGGGAAGTGCGTGGTGAGCAAACATATCACAACCGAACGTATTTATGACCGTCGTTTTTCCCGATTGCTGTCTAGATGGCTGAGATCATGCTAATTCCCATTCTTAGCCTAGCTCATGCGCTCTGCGTAATGCGGCACTCGCGGTATTTAAAGGCTAACTCACTGCACGTAGCCTGCTAGGCTTGAACTAATCCAGAAACTCGGCGTTTGATTGAAATAAGCCAGATCGCTTGCCTTATGGCTATTTCAGTCTTAACAGAAGAGCACGCTGACTCTGTTGGGACGCACCGTGACCAGCCCATTACCTCTGTGCTAAATAATTTAGCTGCAGTTATGTCTGGCCTTCCAAAACCCAGACATAGAGGTATGCTTGGATTCCGCAGTGAAGCATCCCCTGCCTGCAGGCTGCTAGCACAGGAATTAGCTTAGCTGTGCAAGGCTAGCATGGCTAAGTCTGATGTATAGTGTTTCCAGATAGCATAACAAACATAGTCGCCTAAACTAGCCTGTTAGGGCAGGTCTGCTGAACCGGAGCTCTACAAGGGGATCTTGTGTCATCGTTAATGTATTCAGATCATGCAGGGTCATGCTGAAACTCATTTCAGTTAGCATTAGTAGCAAAAAGGTCGACGGCTAGCTCCAGATTCAAAAGTAAACTCAACCCTGAGCACCAGGATTGGTGTATTCAGGTTTAAGGCTTCTACAACCATAGGCGTTAATCTTAGGTTGCGCCAGTAGCAACCGATCATCCCAGAGAACCAGGAATATGCTGGTTGTGCTGGCGATTGGCCCGTTATCAGCATACCAGGACCCAACACACTTGTTGCCAATGGCTAACAAGTTCAACCCAGCAAAACCCGGTCTAGGTCTTTGAAGTTTGTTCAAGTATCCATTGCTTTAATTCACCAAAGACATTCTTATACGGCTACAACCATGTCTCTCAAAGGCCATAGGTCAAGCATGTTGACGAGGGCTAACACTGCTAGCACGTTTAGCAAGGCTAAAGTAGTGAACATTATGAGTTAACATGAGTGCTGGACTTCCCCAGTGGCAGAGGAGCCATGGTTACCAGCTCCCTGCACCCTAAGGATTCCGCTTGGACACAGGGGCGGTCACCAGGATGGCTGACCGTTTGAGAGGTCCTGTGTAGTTACCGGGTTAGCATAGGAGAGACTTTAATGCTTCCAGGGTGGCTAAAAGCAAATGTTACCAGTTAGCATAACATCATGTCCAGGCCTCCGAGCCATCTCTGCTGAGGCACTGGGGAGGAGGATGTGGTTCCCCATTGGAGGAAGCGAACCTCGGGGCACGTTGGGCTGAGAAGTGTGGGGGATGTTCATTCACCACAGCGCCCCCTGTGGACAAATTGCAGTTGAGGGGTCGGCACGGTCCCGGGACACCCTCAGAGAGTCTGCTTAGACTCTTTGATGTCACCAGGCTATGCATTGGACTGACGGTGCTATGATGTTTAAGACCATTGGGAAGCGGAGGTCATCAACTAGCGTGACCTCATGGTTACTCAAACCAGACAGATCTCCTCAAAAGGAAGGTCAGAGGAGACTCTAGAGCCGTAGTTAGTGCAGAGACAACTACGCAGGTAGTTCACAGTGCGGTCCGGTTCATATTTACCTCAGTAGGGAAATCAAGGGCGTGGTCTTCGTTGCTGTATCATTGTCTGATGCTAGCCGAGGAGCGGCGTTGTGTTTGGTGAGCAGCGCCAGGACGTGTTAATCCTTATTTATATGATGTCAGTAATCAAGCAAGTCTTTAAACCAGATTTGACAGTCTGTCGCAGCCCACACTTACCGCAACTCGCGCACTAAACGGATTGCTCGATGCCAACGTCTTCATCATTTACCAGCGGTAATTGATTTTCGTCCCTCGAAATGAAGGCTTCCTTCTCCAGGCAGCTGCTCTAATGCTACACTGAGGAGACACTTCGGATGCTTTCAGCAGCCAAGCAAAGCAGAGACATACAGCAAGCTCTATTTTCCATTTCCTGTCATCACGTGATATCAGCACTCACACCTGTCACACCTCCTGATTTGTCCGTTTTGTTCAGGTATATAATCCTTATTGAAGTTCCTGGTCCTGCCGGGATGAATTTCATTGTACCGCTGCATAAATGATCCTGCACTGGGACAAAAGTATTGGGACACTGAAGAAGTAGGTTCATGTAATAGCATTTTGTGTTCAGACAGAGGCAAGCAGGTTAAACTGTGTTCCTGTGCTCGTAGGTGGTGTGTCCCAGTTATTGGAGTCCGTTCGTAGAAGCGCCCCAATAAACCCTGTCCTCCGTAGCTAGCCAGCGGCCATGTTGTCTCAAACTGAAGGTGTTTAATTAGCCTGCTGCGACTGCAACGTTCTTACAAGTACATGTTGCACATCTACCACTTTAATATAAATACACTTATATTAATATACATAATAAAAGTAATGTGAATATAATGTTAATAGTAATATATTAAATATGATGTTTACAAGTAAACATGTCTGGAAATAAATACGATAATTCTAAAATGAACTTAAAACATTCAAAAAGAAGCTTACAAGATATACCATCCAGATATAAGACCGTCTCACTTGTCAGGATGAAATGTTTGCTGTGCATTAGCCTGTACCAGCTTTTTTTAAATTCCGTTGCTAGCATTAAATATAAACTAGGCTATAACTGTGTATTTTTATTATTTGAAAAACAATAAAGTTGATTTCAATTACTGCAACGCTCTTATATGTATGTGTTGTACATATACAACTTTAATATAGATATATTTATATTAATTTACATAATAAAACACTAATATGGTTAAATATGATGTTTCCGGACCACTACAAACTACTGCCTCCGACTGAGTACAGGCCTGCGGACCACTACAGGGCATGGCCCACTGGGGGTCTTAATTTAATTTAATTTAATTTATTTATAATATTTTTTTACTATTATTATTATTATTTTATATATATATAATATATATAATATATATTTATATATATTTATATATATTTTTTTTACAAAAACCCATGCAACACAATTATTCTGTTCCCCAATGTTGTTCAATGTCAATGAAAAAACTGAAAATAAAAAAAAGGAAGGAAAAAAAAATAGCTCCCTGACCATAAATATATGATCTTATATCTAGTTGATATATAAAAAAAAAATGTAAGATTGTTTTAAGATAATTCTAAGATTAATTGACTTACTTTCAGATATTTACTGTTTTAGGAGATTTTAGTTAGACAAAGTTTCAGGGACATTCTTATTTCCACCGTAGTAAGACCATCTGGCCTATTAAAATCACATAAAACCAGTAAACATGTCTGGAAATAAGTAAATTAATTCTAAAATCAGCTTAAAACATTCAAAATAAACGTTTACGGTATATCCACTAGATATAAGTCGGTTTTACTTGCTGCTGTGTTTTTGGAAAGGAGTTATAACTTATTGGAATATAATAAAACATACAACAGAAAATATGCTCTAACTTTTGCATGGACCACTGTTTTTGCTCAAGGGTATATGAACTGTGCGTTCACACAAGGGGTGGTCGAGGTAACCCTGCAAAAGATAGGGCACATTTTGTAGTTCATGCTTTTTTTTTCTCAATACATTCAATTTAGCAAAAATAAACAAATAAATAAATAAAATATAATATAATATAATATAATATAATATAATATAATATAATATAATATAATATAATATAATATAATATAATAAAATACAAACAAACAAACAAACAAACAAACAAATACATAAAAATAAATAAATAAAAATAAATAAATAAATAAATAAATAAAATAAATAAATAAATCACCAATTTGTACAAAATGTGAGGGCATAAAACCTGACTATATAATATTGTAATTTTTTATTCTTTCTTTTTCTGTGTGTTATGTATCGGCATTCAAGGGGACTATCACTTTCGGAGCGCAGGGTGAGGTGATCCGTGATGTGAGCCTGTGTGGATCTGCGCTAATCAGACTGCGGAGACGGCTGGCAGTAACAAAGCAGTGGCAGATATGTGTTCTTTCACCTTCACTCAGGTCTGTACAGGTAGAGCTGCACTCCTCACACCGTTCATCTTTCACTGCCACAGAAACAACAGGCCGGTGGGAGGGTGGGTGAGGGGGACAGAGAGAGAGCGAGACACTGATTTGTCCTTGTGTGTCACTGCAGAGGTCAGATTGAGAAGTGTGCGTGTGAGGGAGAGATAATCTCGACTATAGATCACTGCCACCGCCTCTCACCGCAGTGCCGAGCGCCCAGCAGGGCATTAGCATGCATGAGCTTTGTGCTTGCGCGAGATTGTTCTACTTAAGAGCAATCTTTCACTGTGACAAACCATTTAAGGCCAAATGGGATGCCATTTTAATTCCCATTCAACGGCCGGCACTTTATTCCACAGCTCGCCATGCGTGCTGCTGTGCCGGGAGCTTGCAGCCAGAAACGCTCCGGGGTTTTACAACCTGTTGTATATTTTTAACACGGAAATAAAAAATACTCAGCAGATTGTTCTGGGAATGTACTAGCTGGATCGTTCTTAAAATTAGATGAACTGAGCTTAGATTACTCAAACCTGAACACAGAACACAGTACGGTGTCCCACAAGGCTCTGTTTTAGGGACTTTACAGTATGGTGTCCCACAAGGCTCTGTTTTAGGGACTTTACAGTATGGTGTCCCACAAGGCTCTGTTTTAGGGTCTGTACAGTATGGTGTCCCACAAGGCTCTGTTTTAGGGACTTTACAGTATGGTGTCCCACAAGGCTCTGTTTGAGGGACTTTACAGTATGGTGTCCCACAAGGCTCTTTTTTAGGGTCTGTACAGTATGGTGTCCCACAAGGCTCTGCTTTAGAGACTTTACAGTGTGGTTTCCCACAAGGCTCTGTTTTAGGGAGTTTACAGTATGGTGTCCCACAAGGCTCTGTTTTAGGGACTTTACAGTATGGTGTCCCACAGGGCTCTGTTTTAGGGAGTTTACAGTATGGTGTCCCACAAGGCTCTGTTTTAGGGAGTTTACAGTATGGTGTCCCACAAGGCTCTGTTTTTTTGGTTGTACAGTTATGGTGTCCCACAAGGCTCTGTTTTAGGGAGTTTACAGTATGGTGTCCCGCAAGGCTCTGTTTTAGGGAGTTTACAGTATGGTGTCCCACAAGGCTCTGTTTTAGGGACTTTACAGTATGGTGTCCCACAAGGCTCTGTTTTAGGGACTTTACAGTATGGTGTCCCACAAGGCTCTGTTTTAGGGACTTTACAGTATGGTGTCCCACAAGGCTCTGTTTTAGGGTCTGTACAGTATGGTGTCCCACAAGGCTCTGTTTTAGGGACTTTACAGTATGGTGTCCCACAAGGCTCTGTTTTAGGGAGTTTACAGTATGGTGTCCCACAAGGCTCTGTTTTAGGGTCTGTACAGTATGGTGTCCCACAAGGCTCTGTTTTAGAGACTTTACAGTGTGGTGTCCCACAAGGCTCTGTTTTAGGGACCTTACAGTATGGTGTCCCACAAGGCTCTGTTTTAGGGACCTTACAGTATGGTGTCCCACAAGGCTCTGTTTTAGGGACTTTACAGTATGGTGTCCCACAATCTGTTTTAGAGTCTGTACAGTATGGTGTCCCACAGGACTCTGTTTTAGGGACCTTACAGTATGGTGTCCCACAAGGCTCTGTTTTAGGGACTTTACAGTATGGTGTCCCACAGGACTCTGTTTTAGGGACCTTACAGTATGGTGTCCCACAAGGCTCTGTTTTAGGGACTTTACAGTATGGTGTCCCACAAGGCTCCGTTTTAGAGACTTTACAGTGTGGTGTCCCACAAGGCTCTGTTTTAGGGACTTTACAGCATGGTGTCCCACAAGGCTCCGTTTTAGAGACTTTACAGTGTGGTGTCCCACAAGGCTCTGTTTTAGGGACTTTACAATATGGTGTCCCACAAGGCTCTGTTTTAGGGCCTGTACAGTATGGTGTCCCACAAGGCTCTGTTTTAGGGACTTTACAGTATGGTGTCCCACAAGTCTCTGTTATTACTAGTAATAATAATAATAATAATTGCTGTTGTTTATATTACTGTTCGCATTTTACCTTTTTTAATTCTACTTTGAATTATTTTGGCATTATATGGATGAAAGATGCTGTTATGTTATTATTTTTTCAGTTATGTTTTACCCCATTTTTTTCACATTTATTAATGTATAATATTTATTGTTATTAATGTTAATAAACTGCTGCTCTTATATATTTTTTTATTTTATTTAAATTTTTTTATTATTTGCTTTTGTCTTTAAACTTTGATCTGCACTATTTGTATGAAACGTCCTATACAAATATAGCAATTATTATTATGCTTATTATTATTATTATTGCTTTGTTTTGCTTTCATTGTTGTTATTGTTGTTGTTCTATTATTATTATATTATTATTATTGCTAGCAGCTGAGAGAGTATGAAAAATGGCCATGTAAAAATGAATTATAACAATAATAGAAGAGCTCCATAAATATCAGTGGGCTCAGTGGAAAAATAAACCCCTACAGCAGTAATTTATAAGCAGGTCCAGCACTGTAGTCCAGGAGCTGTGATTCTGTCCCACAGCTGGAGCACACATGTTCTACTGTCTCCTTCAGTGTCAGTGATCATCTCATTCAAACATCCGTTCCCCTTCTGCTGGTAGGAGCGAGGAACCAGAGCAGATGAGACTGAGTTTGGCGTGAGGCGTATTCGGTCAGCTTGAGTAACGACAGGCGTTCAGCTCGAAGTGTTCACGCAGTGCGAGGCAGGTAGCATATGTTTTGGAGTTTGTGACAGTGAGGACTGGGGAAGCTGACACCTGCCGAAAGCTCGTCTTCACCCCAGCCTTACCCAGCATGCTAATGTATTCTTAGCATAATAAAAGAGCAGTTCAGTAGTTCAGCTATCACAAAAAAGGAAAATATTTTAATCGCCTTTACAGATTGTTTTTTTCGGAATGTGAATAACTTAAAATAGCTATTCCGGTCACCTGACATGTCTTATTTGATTGACTACGATCAGTAACGTTTAAAAGTTCAATCTGACTACTTAAGCTGTCTTAATCTCTCCTGTAGGACAGTGTTCACATGGCTACATCGGACTCTGGTCTGCAAGTCCATGTCAAGACCTCAGTCTTTGAGATGTGAGTCCCAGTCAACTCCCGAGAGGTGAGTCCTAATCAAGTCCCGAGTATTAGATTGGAGTCTGAATCAAGGCCGGTGTCTCTGAGATGCTAGTCCAATCCCAGTCTCGAACCTCTAAGGTGCAAGTCCAGGCCTAGTTTTGAGTCTTAAGGGTGCAAGTTTGAGTCAAGTCTCTGAGAAGGGATACCTGGCTGAATCTGAATCAGAGTCTCAAGTGTGCAAGTAAGGCCTCAAAGGTCTGATTTCTTTCTGAGTCTCTGGGGTGTGGGACTGAGTCTTTGTGAGTTTAGGTCAAGTCTTATGGGTCTGAGGTGCAAGTCTGAGCCTAGTCTTGAGTCTCTGAGATGCAAGTCCAGGTCTCTAAGATGTCCGAAATAAGTCTTTTGAGATGCAAGTCTGAGTCAGCTGTTGAGTTTCTGGTGTGAATCAGAGTCTCTATGGTGCGAGTCAAGTCTCTGAGGTGTGATTCTTAGTTCTTTGGGCTGTGGGTCTGAGGCTGGATTCTCTGAAGTGTGAGTCTGAGTCTTTGAGGTCTGAGTCTGCGTTTACCTCGAGTCTCAAGTATCTGAGGTGTCCATGTCCTGTCTTGAGTCTCTGTGGTATGAACCTAAGTCCTGTCTGTTTAAATTGCAAGTCTGAGTCTTGTCTTGGGTCTATGAGATGCATGTCTGAGTGTACTCTTTAAGATGCGAGTCCAAGTCCAGTCTTGAGTCTCTAATATGTAAGTCTAGTCTTTGAGGTGTGAGTCTGAGTCAAGTCTTATGTCTGAGGTGTGAGCCTAAGTCCTGTCTGTTTGAGTTGCAAATCTAAGTCTAGTCTTAAGTCTAAAATGCGAGTCCAGTCTTGTGTCTCTAAGATGTAAGTCTAAGTCTAGTCTCTGAGGTGTGAGCCTGAGTCCTGTCTGTTTGAGTTGCAAATCTGAGTCTGAGTCTCTGGGGTGTGGCTCTGAGTCTTCAGACTACAAAGTGTGAGTTTGAGTCAAATCTGTAATCTCAAAGTCTCTGAGATGAGAGTCTGAGATGTCCAGGTTCTGTCTTAAATCTCTGAAGTAGAGTTTTAGGCCTCTGAGGTGTGAACCTAAGTCCTGTCTGTTTGAGTGGTAGGTCTGGGTCGAGTTTTGAGTTTACGGGGGTGCAATTCAAGTTTCTAGAGTCTGGGTCTCAGTGGAGTCTGGAGTCTCAGAAGTACAAGTTTGAGTCAGGTCTCAGGTTTCTGAGGGTATAGATCTGAGTCATGTGTATGAAGTGCTCTGCAGTGCAGATCCGAGTCGAGTCTCTGGAGTGTGGGCATCTGTTGTTCCGAGATGCACCTTCCGGACGCTCACGCAAGTGCAGTGGGATGTTGGGTTCATTCTGCAGCTGGCTTCATCTCCTACTGACAGTACCAGCGCTTTGGTGTGTCCCTGATGACCCAGTCGTCAACAAAACATCCAGAAAATATATGAACCACTTGACAGGTCGCTGTGTGTGGGTTGGTAACAGTGATGATGTAAGTTATACGCTGGGGGGTTATTTATAGACCAGCAAATTCCAGCATCATGAGTGCCATGCGCAGTGTGACCAATATTATAGCAATGGCCGGTATTGCGGCCCGTCGGTTTTACACAAGGACACAATGAGTGTTGCGCGGGACGAGGGGACAGGTTGCAAATACCTTTTAATGAAACAGGAGCAAAACAAAACCAAAGAAACTAAACAACTGGAAAACAACAGACCCAGAGCAACTTACATGGAGACAAAACCAACCAACATCGAGACAAAGGACCAGCAAGGAGACAAAACACCCAACAAGAACGAAGGGCACGACATGGGGTATAACACAATTAGGGCTGACGAGAGAAACCTGGGAAGGGGCGGAGCTAGAAACAAGAGACCGGACTGGAGGGCGGAGACAGGAGGAGCACAGGACCAAAACAAACAGAAGCACATGGACATGACAGGACACAGCAGGGTGTGACAACGAGGAGACGGGATGCAAGTGCAAGGTTTAATGACAAGATCAAACTAACGCCAAAGGAACTGGTAAAAAAACAGGAGACAAAACACCATGATGATCAAAACACAAGATACCAAAAACCAACTGACATAGACTAAAGCAACGGACTAGGAGACAAACGACCAGCAGGGAGACGAACGACCAGCAGGGAGACAAAACCAACAGACAAGGAGACAAAACGACTGGCAGGGGAACAAAACACCAAGCAAGAACAAAGGGCACAACATGGAGTATAAAACAACAAGGGCTAAACAAGGGACAGGTGAGGGGCCTGTCAAGAGGGCCGAGACATAAGGAGCACAGGACCAAAACAAACAGGAGCACATGGACATGACAGGACACGGCAGGGTGTGACAACGAGGAGTGCAAGTGCAAGTTTTAATGACAAAACAAACAAGATCACACTAACGCCAAAGGAACTGGTAAAAAAAACAGGAGACAAAACACCACGATGACCAAAACACAAGATACCAAAAACCATCTGACATAGACTAAAGCAACGGACTGGGAGACAAACGACCAGCAGAGAGACAAAACCAACGGACAAGGAGACAAAACGACTGGCAGGGGAACAAAACACCAAGCAAGAACAAAGGGCACAACATGGAGTATAAAACAACAAGGGCTAACAAGAGACACCTGGGTAGGGACGAAGCTAGAAACAAGGGACAGGTGAGGGGTCTGACAAGAGGGCGGAGACATGAGGAGCAAAAAAACAAAACAAACAGAAGCACATGTAACAGAACAACAAAGGGCACATGGACATGACAAGACAGAAACAGAAGGCCAGAGAAAAAACGAGAAGACGAGACAGGACGTGACGGGGATTGACGGTAGATAGGTATATATGCCTCTCAAAGGGTTAATATAAGTATTTTAAGTAAGTATAAATATTTTTAATAGAAATAACCCTACACATTGCTACTCCAAAACTGGTCACCACCCCCTCCATCCAGCTCCTCCACAGCTTGGAGCATTAAGCAGATCCTAATATAGATGTGAAACTATAAACCTCCCACCATATGAGGAATATAACTTCGGGAATATCACAAAATGACCCGAGGCTATAAATGAGCACCAGCTCAGTCAATTACCTCCCAGCTCTGGCTGTGGTCAACATCCACCGCCGGAGGCACCGTGCTTTTCCTATTATAACCGAACCGATTCTCAATGGTCTGGACGTAATACCCTTTGCCCTTTAGCCACCCCCGAAATTCCTTTCGTTTTCATCTAAGCTTGTCATTTCTGTAATTGCCACTGTCATTTACACCGAGAAAGTGTGAGTTCTGTGCCCGGCTTTTCCAAATGCCCAACGAAATGATTGTAAAATTGACACTTCATTAAGGCCTGTCTTTTCCAAATGTCACAAATAGTCCAGCCTTGAAAACTTTAGGGAAGTAATTGTCGTGTGTGTCCGCAATTCATTCCAGAACCAGCCAGCGAATGCCACCGTCCCCGGTGCTGCCGAAGTCTAAAATGTTAAAGAGTACGCATGCTGACCTTTTACTTAATTGCCTCATTTGGATGCACGGTCCCCTAAGAGTGCGGATCGGTTCGCTGGAAGGCCAGCAATGTCACTCTCTCAGCTCCAACTTGGATTTTGTGCTTGTGGAAAAACAGGTTGATTGGCGGTAAGGAATCTTCGGTGCTGTTTAAGATTTGCGGCATTGTAGTGGTTCAGGGGTGGGCACCCTGGTGGGCCTGGCAATGCAAAAGAATTTTGGATATTTATATATATATACACACATGTGTAACTTGGTGGGTGGGTTTGACATCCTGAGACATGCAAATGATTCAAGTTCCACACTTGCCATTCATGTAACATAAGCAGGGACGGGTCTTATCTCTGTACCTGAGTGACCCAACATCCACCATATGCACCATCGGCAGACGGCTGCACCACACAGGACTACATGCACACAGACCGTTACCACGACTGTCCTTAACACCACGTCACCGTCACCAAAGACTGCAGTGGTGTCGTACCAGACTGTCATGGAGTGACTCAGAATGGCAGCGGGTCATCTTCAGTGACGAGTCCCGCTTTAGTCTTGGTGGAGACGCCCAACGAATCCGTGTGTGGAGGCACCGTGGTCAGCACCGAGATGAACGGTGTGCTGTCACACGTCCAGAAGGCCTGGTGTCCCTCCATCTCCACCCCTACCGCACCATCTGCAGGAACTGTGTGAGGATGTTCAAGCTGCATGGGATGGATTATCACAAGACTCCATTAGGAACCTCTACAGCTCCATACCGAGACGTCTGGCGTGTTGGGTTAGCAAACACGGCGGCCCGACTCCACCATACTGAGAGACAGACTTCTGTATGTGTAGCTCAATGAATATTGATCATATCAGTCTAGATTCATCACCATCTTCTGGGCCAGCTATTCTTCTGGGGATGGGTGTGTACGGTCAGAGAATGAAAAGTAGTGGTCACTCCTGAATCTACATCGGCCTCCCCATACAATGCACACTGTTTCTCTGTAGGAGCAGCTGCGCTACGTTGGCCTTGCAGAAATGGCCTGTGCCTGCGTCAGTCACTGTCTCCATGGTGAGGAACATCTCACAGAAAAAGCCATTTGGACAAAAGGCTGTTCTGAATCGGAGCATTACAAAATAATACAGGGCTGAAACGGCTTTCCGAGGCTTTGCTTATGTAACGGTACCGACGCACCGGACAATGCCTGCCCGCTCTCTGTTATAAGAGCAGCAAGCCCCATGTCACATCAACAGAGCCCATGCGGTTGCTGTAAGTTGAAGACATTGGCACACGCTGATGGAAAGTGCGCTCCATAAAGGGTAGGCTGTGTACAAAGGTCCAAGTGTCGGTAATCAGGCCTTTCATTTCAGAGGATTGGACGTAGCGCACATAAGCAGAGTTTTATGGCTCTGACAATGTAATAATCCCCTTTTGCACCAGTTGGCAGGAACCTGGGTGCCAAGCTGTTTGACAGTATGGTCGCTTACCACCTGCCTTGCGGGCTGGAGCCATCCCGTTCGAACTTGCCAATCTATGGCATAATGAAGCTGGAGCTTCTGGCCGGAAGCCCCACTGAGTTATGGCTTAGAGTGTGCCATGTTGAATCAATCAGCAGATGCTGTCCAGCAGTCTGTACTATCTGTACAACATGGTAGACCTTCGCTTATATGTACTGCAACCCAACGGGGGGAATGTGTATGATGGATGCCATGCTTTTATCAGCTCCACTGACCGTACAGGACACTCTGTAGGTGTACAGGTCCAGACTGTAGTCCATCTGTTTCTCTGTATACTGTATTACCCACCAAACCTACCCTAAACCTCTGTTCTTGCAATGGTCAGGGTGGATGCCCCCCACAGGACCACCACAGAGCAGGTATGATGTGGGTGGTGGATCATTCTCAGCACTGCAGTGACACTGACGTGGTGGGGGTGTGTTAGTGTGTGTGGTGCTGGTGTGAGTAAAGTGCTCACTTTTTACCCTGTATGCTTTATTTTTACAGTATACTGATTTCACAGAACACTGCACCTTTTCACTGCACTGCCTTTACAGGACACTAGACACAATGTTTACAAGATGCTACTGTTTTTTTTACAGTGCACTGCTTTTACAGGGCACTGTACACTTTTATACATTACACTGCGTTCACAGTACACAGCACTGTTTTTTTACATTACACCGCTTTTACAGAACACTGTACACTTTTTTCTAAGTACACTGCTCTTACAGGGCACTGTACACAATGTTTACAAGATGCTACTGTTTTTTTACAGCGTGTTGCTTGTATGAGACACTGTTTTTAAAATGCACTGCTTTTACAAGGCACTGTACACAATGTTTACAAGATGCTACTGGGTTTTTACAGCGTGTTGCTTGTATGAGACACTGTTTTTACAAACACTGTTTTTACAGGGCACTGTACACTTTTATACAGTACAGTGTTTTTACAGTACACTACACTGTGTTTTTACAGTACACTGCTTTTACAGTATACGGCACTGTTTTTTACAGGACATTGCTTTACAGAACACTGTACACTTTTTTACACTACACTGTTTTTACAGGGCACTGTACAAAAACACCTTTATATACAGTACATGTTACTCTTCAGTTTGTTTTTTTTTTACAGTACACTAAAACTGCTTTTACAGTTTTTATACAGTACAGTGCCCCACTGTTTTCCTTACAGGAACTTTTTTTACAGGCCAAGGAATACTGTTTTCTTTTTTTTACAGTAAACTGCGTTACAGCAAAATTTTTTTTACAATACGAACAATTCAAACAACTTACACTGTTTTTTTTACAGTACACTGTACAAAGACTACACAAACTTTTTTTTTTTTTTTTTTATCGCAGTTTTTATTTAACACTACACTGTTTTTTTTACACAGTACACTAACACTGTTTTTTTTTACAGGGCACTACACACTAACTGTACTGCTTTTATTTACAGGGCACTGTACACTGTTATTTATACACGCACTTTATATTATACCAGGACATTGTTTTACATTGCGCTTTTTTTATTACAGTGCACTACACAGTGACTACACTAGTTTTACAGTACAGTACACTGCCTTTTACAGGGACAGGGCTACACTTTCTATACACTTTTATACAGTACACTGCACTCTTTTTCTACAGGACACTGCTTTTACAGGGCACTGTACACTTTTATACAGTACATTGTTTTTACAGTACACTACACAGTTTTTTTTTACAGTAGACTGCTTTTACAGAACACTGTACTTTTTTTTACAGTACACTGTTTTTACAGGGCACTGTACACTTTTATACTGTACACTGCTTTTACAGTACACTGTACAGCACAATGCTTTGTGTGTTCCCCCAGCACAGAGGTCAGGATTAAATCCCCACTCCCGTCCCACAAAACCACATGACCATCATTTTACATGCCGGTCCTCACTTCATGAGTTCTCTCCAGCCCAAACCTGCGCTGTCGTTTAATTCAAATTTACCATGCTCCAACTGTGTGATGGTGCTTGTGAACTTGATTGCTTGCCTACTAACAATATTGGGGCATTAGCAAAGCATCCGAGTAAGAACGCAAAAGCGCACTTCCTCCTTCGTAGCAGAACACTCCTCGTAGATACAGGGACCCCGGAGATCTAAACCCATAATTAATTGAAGAAGGTACTCAGACCGTGGCCTAGTTTTTGTCCCTAGTTTAGTGCCTGTTGTCATCCGGGCCACCGAACTTAATTACAACTGTGTCTTTAGTGTTGTGTGGCGAGTTAATTGTTCCCTATTCCCCTCGGTGTCGTTCTTTCTCCTCCCCACCACTGGCCTGCCTCGCTGCCTCTAATTGTCGTGTACATGCTCCAGCACTCCAGATTTAGTGCTGCGCTGCCCTTAATTTAATTGGGAAAGGTGGAAGGGAGGGAGGAGAAACAGAGGAGAAAAGAGCAGAAATGGAAAAAAACGGATGCAATCTTTCTTCACGGCGCAATAAAAAGGCTTTGAATAATGCATAGGGCTGATAGATTGGCTCGCAAATAGAAGTGTTGAGTAGGGTGGCGGCGGTTCAGTAGGACAGGGGTGTACTCGCTGACATTGTTCATGCTCAGCTGCTGGTTCAGGCTGTTTGAGTCAGTGTTGCTACTCTCACTGGAAATCAGGCTGCCTAGAAATTATTAGGCACTTAATGCAAAGTACTTCTGAGCTGAATGAAAACTGATTCAAAGCTCATTTTTCAGCATTCTAATGAAGTTTTCCCCAGTATCTTCTCCTGCGGAATCTTTGGAAGCTGCAGAGAATTCCCTTAATATTCCCAAAAGTTTTGCATCAGTCAGGCTAACACCAAATCAACATAAGATCAGATTTGGGCCAGTCATGAAAATGGATAAAGAGAAGCCAGTAAAACGTATAATTGATGAAGTTGTTGATTACTCTGGATATCGTCGCTCCAAAACATCTCCAAGTATCTTCAAAATGAGTTTAATAAACAACTTTTACAGAAACGGCCAAAAACCTCATTCAATCCCAGTGTAAGTCAATGGAACCAGACGTCTTTCCAATCACGTTTGGACCATTTCTGTTGGTGCATTCATCATAAAATTCATACACAGTGTAAACAGCAGCTCATGTGATCAAATGATGCATAATTATAAAAATCGACCAAAAATAGAGATACTTGGTTTTTCTGTCCTTAACACCATGTGTCAGTGTTGGTTCCTCCCTTTAGTCCTCCACTGGAGTACCAGTACTAAAGTATGAACCTTCAGATGTACTTAAGTATGGAGAGTACCAGTACTAAAGTATATACCTTCAGATGTACTTAAGTATGGAGAGTACCAGTACTAAAGTATGTACCTCGATGTACTTCTGTGATGTAACACTAAAGTATGGATGTGTAACAGAACTAAAGTTATATGTACCTTCAGATGTACTTAAGTATGGAGAGTAACAGTACTAAAAGTGTACTATGTACTTTCAGTATGTACAGTACTAAAGTATAAACCTTCAGATGTACTTAAGTCTATGGAGAGTAACCAGTACTAAAGTATAAAGTACATCCTTCAGATGTACTTTAAGTATGGAGAGTAACCAGTACTAAAGTATGTAACTTCAGATGTACTAAAGTATGGAGAGTAACAGAACTAGAATGTACCATTACCTTCAGTATGGTAACTTAAGTATGGAGAGTAACTTACTAAAGTATGTACCTTCAGATGTACTTAAAGTATGGAGGAGTAACAGTACTAAAGTATGTACCTTTCAGATGTACTTAAGTATGGAGAGTAACAGTACTAAAAGTATGTTACTTCAGATGTACTTTAAGTATGGGAGAGTACCTTACTAGTATGTACCTTCAGATGTACTGAAGTATGGAGAGTAACAGTACTAGGAGTATATGGTTTTCATTGTACTTGAAGTATGGAGAGTAACAGTCTAAAGTTTACCTTCAGATGTTCTGAAGTATTGGAGAGTAAACAGGAGTCATGGTTTATTACGGCTTTCTAATGTTTCTATTACATCAATTTCTGTGGAACAGGACTCTCCATCAGCTCAGTGTAGGTGAAGAGACTCTAGTGTCTCTCAGTCCACCAGTCTTTAATAGAAGCTCATTCATTAGTCTGACCCTGACGTCTATTCACATCCTCATCAGCACAGAACACTGAAGGAGAACCGCTTCCATTAGCTAGAACCATAAAATCACTTTCTACAAACGAGTGAAGTTTCAGTTTCAGATTTATTAACTTAGTTATGAGTTTAGGTTTAATCAGAACTAGGTTTAAACAGGGGGCGCTGATGAGTTCCTCCTTTACTGTACTGCATCTGTAGGTCTCAGTCCATAAACACAAACCAGCCCAACACCTGTACCATAGAGGGAATAGAGTTTATATAGAGACACTCGTCAGTCACGAGGACGTGTGGACATGTCTCTATACTGTGTCTATGTACCCACACAGTCAGGACCAGTCCGTTTGATCTGTTCACTGAGGCTTTGATGTGTGATGGTCAGTCAGTGTCTACAGCAACCCCCCATCCTGCCTTACCTGCCTTCCTCCAGGTGCTCCTGGATGTAGTCCAGGCCTGAAATGGACATTTTCACGGACGCTAAGAATCCACGAGTGAGCTTGTTTGTTTTTGACATGTCATGTTTTATTGCGCACTTGAGCCAAAGGACTGACAGATTTCCCATAATGCAGTGCGCTCTGAAATGTGGAGGAGTTAAAGTACAACGTACTTATACAGTAACTAACTACATTTACTTTCGTACTGTCCACCACTGTTTGACCGGTCACCTTGCTCTCTTTTGACCTCAAGTAGAAGCTCTGAAAACCTCATGCTCGCATATACCCCAGAATTCCCAGACTCCATCCAGCCTCACCCGCTTCCTATCTCCACCTCAGGCTATCCGAAGAGAACACAAGTGAGGACTCACCAGCAGAGCTTGTTTATCAGCCTCATTGTATTTGGCAGCCTTCATAAATCTTAATAATATGTTTCATTAGTCCAGCTGACAGCTGATTACACACAATCACAATCACTTCTATTCACCATTACGTTCCATGTCACGTACATTGAGTTTGTCTTGCTAGATTTCTCATCCCTGCTCATCCTGAACACAACAATTTGTGTTGGGTAAAGGGCTTAATTTGTGCTCAGACAAGCCCACGCTGGATCCGATATTGGATCCGGCACCTGTTTTAGTGAATCCCGGACTTTGTTTGGATGTGAAATACATTTCTATAATTTCATAATAGGGGAAAATCAGTCGATAAGCTCCCCTACGATCTAATCAGAGCGAATTCTTCGATGGCTTTTTCAGTGTTGAGTGACGTTTAGTAGTGCGCAAAACAGTCAGTGACCAACCTTCATTTATTAATTTCACTAATGGTTCATTTTCAGGAGATGTAACGAGCATCCCCAAGCACAAGGAAAAGGGAGGTTGGAGGTGAATGAAGGTAAACAAATGGAGTTCCCAAAACCGGAATTGGAAATATGATATACTGTGCGGAAAGTGCACTGCTTGAGAGTTCTATGGGTTAACCAACCCAACCACGGTATCCATCGTGATCAGTTACCTCCCATCAATCTGGGAGTCCAAGCCCCTTAGGAATCGGTCTGAAACCTCTTCCATCCTGATAAGCTTTGACAGCACTCGTTTTCCTTTGAACGAAGAACAGCATCCACTCAGAAACGTGTGCGTGGAGAAGATCAGCCTGGTTGAAGACTCGGAGAGATGCTTTTTAAATAGGGCACAGTTACCCAGGGCCAAAAGTGAATGGAATCCAATTGACCGACCCTCTAGACCCCTGGCTTACAACACTGAACCCGTGATCATAGAGGTTGATCACTTTTCTCCAGTGCTATAATCTTGTGTGTGTTGTTAAACTGGTCAGCTAGCTCTCCTTTGACCTCACGAAGAAGCTCTGAAAATCCCATTTTCAGATATACCCCAAAATTCCCAGACCCCCAGATTCCCATCCAGGCTCACTTGCTTTCTAACACCACTGCACGAATGACTAAGACTACCTGAAGAGGGCGCAAGTGGAAACTCACCAGCAGAGCTTCTTGATCAGCTTCATTGTATTTGGCAGCCTACATGATCGACCCTCCAGACCCCTGACTTACTACACTCAGATTCCCAAAACTGAAATGGAACGACAGGGAATAAAATTAATTTCCTAACAGCCACCTGGAAGACCTGGTGGACCCACAAACAGTGTCCCCATCCGATAAACAGCATTAGAAAAGAGGCTTAACTCTTTGATCCAATCTGAGAACATCCACAGGTGTTTCTGCCCATCCTTCTTCCACTGTGAGAAGAAGACTATGGAGGTCTATGGAGGTCTGAAAAGATCCAACCTCCGAAAGCTCCTCACTGGTCGACTGAGTCCCCAGAGTCCAGACCTCAACACCACTGACCATGTTGAGGGTTATTTGCATGGTGAGAAGAAGCAGAAGATGCTAAACCAGCTTCTAAAGACTGAACTTCAAAGGTGTGGCTGTTTGAGGAATTACAGGTGAGTCTCCCGAGTCTAATAGTCTATGTCCAGTAACAGCTGTGATTGGACAAGTGGACTGGACAAGTTTCTGGATGTAGGACACATCAATGTTCAGACACTCTTACATCAAAGAATTGGTCAGGTGGTCCAGATTTGGTGGAGTCCTTCCCTGGCACAATTCCGAGGAGAATTCCCTGCACCCGGCCCCCAGACTGGGATTCCCTTTTTCCCACCTGCTGGTAGACCCGTATGACCGTACGCTTCCATGCACTGCAGGTTCAGCTACTTCCTTCACACTATGGTCTTTGGCCACGCCCACATGCAGTCCCTCCTTTTAGCCAATCATTAACATCTGCTCTGGAGCCATTTTCCACACATGGAACGAGACATTCCCTGCACTGTAGCACCTCTTCCCAAACTATGGATCCATCACTCACACCCCATAGGTATTCATAGCCCCATCATCCTCGTGCAGCGCCATCTGCAAGAGCCTGAGGGTACTACCACCTTAAAGATGCAAGGTTACTCACTGTTTGTTGGTGGAGCTTATTTAAACCTCTGATTGACAGCTAAGTGCTAATAGGTTAAGAAACTGACTTCTACCAAACGTCAGTGTTGAGTACAACTATAGGCCATCTAGTTTTGGGTCATGCACAATGAAACCCAGGATTGTTATTGAAAGGTTTTCTACCTGATCAGCTAAACGGAACCAAGTATAGTCACTTAGTTTTGCCGACAGGTGCGCAGAAGGTAGTCAGGCTTTGGAGTTTCGGTCCATCAGAACACAGCCTTCCTTTACTTTACCCATAACTCCCTTGTTTGCTTTCTGAGTTTAAGTGAACGCTGATATCCGCGCACCTGCTGAAGTGAATACCTCAAAGCAGCTTCACTCTCTTCAGTGATCCTCCCCAGGCAATTGAAGACACAGGCAGGTGGCCAGCTCAATCCCTCACATCACTCTCGCCATCTGCTTCTCTAACCCCCTGCAAAGTCTATATCCACACCTGCTCATTGTGCTCATAATCTTTAGGCTGCCTCACCATTCTGACCATCTACACCAGCCGCTCATCAGAGCACTTCCTGCCTTGGTTTTGGGTTTCCTAAACATGAACTTGCTGGGTACCCCTCGCAATTGACTCGGATACCTATGTACCTACGCCAAGTCCAGGTCCTAGACCCTAATGAGAAAGCCAAGTGAGTCCAGGTCCTAGCCCCCAATGAGTAAGCCAAATGAATTTAGGTCCTAGCCCCCAATGAGGAAGCCAAGTGAGTCCAGGTCCTAGCCCCCAATGAGGAAGCCAAATGAATTTAGGTCCTAGCCCCCAATGAGGAAGCCAAGTGTGTCCGGGTCCTAGCCCCCATGAGCAGTAAGCCAAGGTGAATTCCAGGTACTCAGCCCCCATATGAGTGTAAGCCAAGTGAGTCCAGGTCCTAGCCCCCAATGAGGAAGCCAAGTGTGTCCAGGTCCTAGCCCCCAATGAGGAAGCCAAGTGAGTCCAGGTCCTAGCCCCCAATGAGTAAGCCAAGTGAGTCCAGGTCCTAGCCCCCAATGAGATGCGAGTACCAGAAAAGGAATTGCATGTGTGCCCTGCATGGGACTGACTCTGGGAACCGGTGCACTAGAGTAGGTCTGTTGACTGCTGGCACACTGGCATCAGAACCAAACATTAATCCAGAAGGCTTGTGTTATTGGGAAATGTGTTTTTTACCTCTAGCGAAACTTTCATTACCGTTTACGGCTGTGAATCAGAGCGAGCAAACAAAGTCTTCTCTCCGTTGCGTTTGCTGTTGGATCCCCCGCTGAAGCTGCAACTCGTAGAGCTGGTTGCTTGTGAAAGGAACTTCTGTGTCTTAGAGCTGGCTCTGCAGTACGATATTGTTTGTTTGCTATCCACAATTAGCCTGACAGAAGGAGTGTGTTAGCCCAGGCTGCAGTTGTAAGGAGCTGCACTGTGATATTTACATAGGCTACTGGAAATTAGCACTTGATTAACACACCAATGATCCACGGGAGACAGCGGGCGCCAACGCTTTCAATCATTGCGCAAATTAATTAATGTGAGCGGCGTAATCGGCGTGATCATGACGGGCAGAGTGCGCGCATTTATCCGACGACTCTGTGGAAGAACCGAGCGGCTCTGTTGTTCTCCTGAACAAAGGGTGATGAATATTGACCCCTGCCTGACTGTAGTCCTGCCGACCACCGTCTACTAAAGCACTCTCAACTAGTACACTCATTGTCAAAAGAACAGCAGAGGAATGAGCAAGGACGGGCCTTATCTCTGTTCCTGCCTGACCCAACATCCTCCATGACTCGTCCTGTTAGTGCAGCACCATTGGCAGACGGCTGCACCACGCAGGACTACATGCACACAGACCGTTACCACGACTGTCCTTAACACCACGTCACCGTCACCAAAGACTGCAGTGGTGTCGTACCAGACTGTCATGGAGTGACTCAGAATGGCAGCGGGTCTCTTTCGTGACGAGTCCACCCAAGCTTTAGTCTTGGTTGGGGAGACGCCCCAACGGAAACCGTGTTCGCAAATGGTAGGACTTAGACCTCCTTAGTATGGACCGTGGGTTCAGCACCAAACAGAACGGTTTGTCGTCACACGTCAAGAAGGACCTGGTCTAAGGTCGAAACGATCCGACCATGCCCTCCAACTCCCCCTTCCCGCACCATCTGCAGGAACTGTGTGAGGATGTTCAAGCTGCATGGGATGGATTATCAAAGGACACCATTAGGAACCTCTACAGCTCCATACCGAGACGTCTGGCGTGTTGGGTTAATCAATCCCATCTTACTGTGTGTTAAGGACAGTCGTGGTAACGGTCTGTGTGCATGTAGTCCTGCGTGGTGCAGCCGTCTGCCAATGGTGCTGCACTCATGGAGGCTGTTGGGTCAGTCAGGTACAGCGATAAGGCCCATCCTTGCTTACATCAAATGCCTGGCCACATGGAACGAAATCACTGGCATGTCCACCATGTCAAAACGACCATAAAAGTTTCTCACCTCTCAGTTGTTTCTGTATAGGTGCAGCTATACTTTTGACAATGAGCGTATGATTGGACGACCTAGCAAGCCAGGAACGTCCCCACAACTTAGGCTAACGTTCCCTACAAGTTCTAATAATGTTTTAAAGAGGTTTATTATTTTAGATAATGTTCCTATAAGGTTAAACTATAACTAATACATATACAGGGGGTTTGGA
>JAMWET010007762.1:0-71855 GCA_024036415.1 Prochilodus magdalenae | reverse complement strand
ACCTCTCGAGACTTATGACTAGCGACACCACTGACAAATCGTATAACTGTCATAGATAATGACAGTTATAAAAACATTTATAACGTTATAGAAACATAAGTTCTTTATAAAGTGACGAAGCAACACACTGACACTGTCCTCTTTACTGATTCGTCCAGTTCACTGAAGAGAAGCTCGGCCAGGCTGAAAAGACCGAGCTTGATGCCCACCTGGAGAACCTACTTGGCCGTGCAGAAGCCACGAAACACTGGACAGAGAAAGTCATGAGGCAGACGGAGGTTGTACTGCAGCCTAATCCAAGTGAGGACATGTACATTCAAACCCATGCTGATTCAGCACCCGCTGCACATGGTGTACCTCTGTATCACTAGAAACTAAAGTTAATGTGGTAATAGTACATCACCGTATATCTGTCTTCATCACAGAGTCATTCTTTATCACTAAACAGGAACAGAGGCAGGATCCAAACGAGCCTCTAATCAGTAAACATGTGTCTTACTGGGTGATAATCCCAAATTAACAGATGGATCTGTGGGTGTTTCATGGACGGGACCAAGGGTTTAGTCATTTGTATCGGATGGTTTAATGCAGTCAGAGATGCGGGGGGATATGTACTGATGTACAGAGATTGGGGGGGAGTACTGATGTACAGAGATTGGGGGCAGGTAAGATTTTCTGATGAGGACATACTCCAGATTCTTGCTTGAATTTTCTATTTCCATGTTAAGTGGTGCTGTGGATATGTTCTTGCACCAGAGGTGTTATAATAAATAATGTGGTGCACCAAAACTCCACCAAGAAGATGAATGTTAGCATCAGAATGTAGCTGCTGTGTTTAAGGTGTAATAGGAAAACACAAACAGGAAGTCGGCGAATAAGAAGGTCATTTTAGCTTCGCAGCTTTAACGCCAGTTGTATTTTTTTTTTTTTTTTAGAAGCAGATTTAACAATTAAATATCCTGCTTGCAGTTTTATGCATGTAACTGCTGATAAATATGCATTATGGCAGGGCATTTTAGCATAGATCCTTCTACTTTCTATGTGCGGTGTCAAAATCTGGCCAAGCAAACCACAAACTAGCTGCAACTACAGTCTTTAAATTCACACATCTGTCTTCAGAAATCAAATCCAGTGTTTCAGCTGAGGCTTAAAAATGTATAGTTCTCATATCAAAATTATAATCTGAAAGTTCACCGTTTATTCACCGTTCAGCGTAATGACAGAGCTTGTGACCTGACTGTCTGGCTCAGTTCGTTCGGTGTTCAAGAATCAAAATCAAGCCTGAAAAAGCTTGTGAAGATAATGACATCTTAATCACAATGTCAATCAGAAAGACCACAACCAGAGCCTGGTAGTCTGTCTGACTGCTAGTCTGGTGCACTGTGTTTAACCCTCAGGCAACAACAGAATAGATTTCCTGGCCTAAAACAAGACCAGTGGTCACTTATTAAAAACATCTTAAGTTTTCACCTCATGATTTCCCCTTGCCCCCCGTGAGCTACATAAAGTCTCCTCAGGCAAAGGTTTATATAGGAAGTGAATTGTAAATTGAGTTTTAGACCCTAAGTGTGTTGTTCAGCATGCATGTTACACTTTAGTTGTTGCAATATTTACATGGATAGCTTTATATTTATCTCTTCTGCGCTTAATTGTGTGTAATCATCCACTGGCCTTCAGTCGATAGAAGATAGTCATAATTTAAATTACAGTCTGAATAATTAATCACTTTATTTATTTGACTTATCTTTGGTGAGTAGAGCTGTGTGGGTCTCTTACGTTGGACGTGTCTTGCATTTTTCCTGTAGAGCATTTTACAGCTGAAGGTCACAGCAGGATTCAGGGGAGGTTTGCTTTGCCTGATCTCCGTATTTCAGTAATTCAGGGTCAAACTGTCGAGAGCTGGCTGTGATTATGATGCTGAAACATGAGCTCCTCAGCGCTGGACTTTCATATGAGAGCAGATAGAAACTTTAATATCTACACACGTTAATGCCGTGTACTGTTCGAGGCGTATCCGTGTTTTAATTTTGGATGTTGACCTTGATGAATGTAGGCCCTGCCCTGGCTGTGTTCTGGTTGCTGCTGCTGGTTCTTAAAAGGCTGCATGATGTCTCATATGACTGTAATTGAATTTGTGTGATTTGGCCAGATGTCAGGATGGAGGAGTTTCTTTACGAGAAGCTGGACAAAAAGGTTCCAACACGAGCAAACAACCATGAGCTGCTGGGGGAGAGCATGATTGACGCCGGACACGAGTTTGGACCAGGGACGGCGTACGGTGAGAAGTGAAACACCAGAAGCCATTTTTCTCCCTACACTTCCTGTAGTGTACTAGAATCTGTCAGTATGGCAGAAGCTACTAAAGGCTCCTACCTCTTGTTTGTTTACCCCAGACTTCTATAAATGCACCATCATCTTGGTTAATTTGATAGACAGTGTTATGAATTAAGAGTAACAATGATGTTCATTTCCCCCCTCCCGCTTCTCTTTCCTTTCCCTGCAGGAAGTGCTCTAATTAAATGCGGAGAGACGGAGAAGCAGCTCGGAAGTGCTGAGAAAGAGTTCATCCACAGCGCCGCCATCAACTTCCTCACTCCATTCAGGAACTTTATAGATGGAGATTACAAAACCATCTCTGTAAGTCTAGCCTGCAGAGATGGCTACATCATAAACTTAACGTTCTAGCCCAAGCCATTATGTAGCCCCGCCAGTTCAGCCTCAGCCCCTTCCAACAAGCATCTTGGCCCCGCATTCAGCCTATAGGTATTTAGCTCTTAGCTTTCAGCAATGTAGCCACGCCCTTTCAGCTTATAACAGTTTTACCCCACCAGTTGAGCCTACAGCAGCCTACTCAGCCTACAACATTATAGCCCCACCCATTCAACCTGTAACATCATAGCCCCACCCATTCAGCCTGTAACATCATAGCCCCACCCACTCAGCCTGTAACATCATAGCCCCACCCATTCAGCCTGTAACATCATAGCCCCACCTATTCAGCCTGTAACATCATAGCCCCACACATTCAACCTGTAATAGCTGTCATGTAGCCCTGCACATTTTCAACGCTACAGTTACATCCGGTTGGCCCCCCATTCAGCCTATAGGGATTTAGCCCATAGCTTTCAGCAATGTAGCCACGCCCTTTCAGCTTATAACAGTTTTATCCCACCGGTTCAGCCTACAGCAGCCTACTCAGTCTATAACATCATAGCCCCACCCATTCAGCCTGTAACATTATAGCCCCACCCATTCAGCCTGTAACATCATATCCCCACCTATTCAGCCTGTAACATCATAGCCCCACCCATTCAGCCTGTAACATCATTGCCCCACCCATTCAGCCTGTAACATCATAGCACCCATTCAGCCTATATCATAGCCCAACACATTCAGCCCATAACTCCATAGCCCCACCCACTCAGCCTGTAACATCATAGCCCCACCCATTCAACCTGTAACATCATAGCCCCACCCATTCAGTCTGTAACATCATAGCCCCACCTATTCAGCCTGTAACATCATAGCCCCACACATTCAACCTACAAGCATCTTGGCCCCCCATTCAGCCTATAGGGATTTAGCCCTTAGCTTTCAGCAATGTAGCCACGCCCTTTCAGCTTATAACAGTTTTACCCCACCAGTTGAGCCTACAGCAGCCTACTCAGCCTACAACGTTATAGCCCCACCCATATAACCTGTAACAACCAGTTCAGCCTACAGCAGCCCTTTCAGCCTGTAACATCATAGTCCCACCCATTCAGTCTGCAAGCATCTTGGCCCCCCATCCTATAGCTGTTTATCCCCGTCCATTGAGCCTACAACAATTTGGTGCTGCCTGTACGCATTGGGGTTTTAAGGGGTGTTTCGGTCCAGACTGCTTTTTAAAAAAAAGCACAAAGCAGGGAAGTCTGTCAGAGCTGAGCCCAAAGTCAATATTAATTATGAATAAACAGTTTCCTGAAGTAGGAATACAGTAAACCGTAAGACGAGATCCTCTAATACTATGATTATGTGGTGTCTGGCGCTGTATGACTCAATGTTGTCTATAAACATGGACTAGGGTGGTACTACTACTGTTAGGTATGCTGCATACGTTTGCCCAATCTGCACAATGTTATTAGGTGGGGTGTCTAAGCTTCTAGTGCTAGTTGGCTACCTCAGGCTTGTATCTCCGGTGCTGGAGCTAAAGGAAAACATCTCAGCCACCATGTCTTAGCTAAACAACTCCATTTGCATAAAGCTGTATGTTGTCAGACACAACTTGATGAATACTGAAAATCTGTTTTTTGTAGATTCTAAAGCAGCGAGGTTCTGTTTTATTATGCATCGTAAACGTGTACGTGAATGATGGAAATAGCACCGAGCCAGCCAAAGAAAACAAAAGCTACACAGAAGGCAATAAATGCGGCCATTTCCTCAAAGGAAATGCGCTAAATAGCGGCTGTCATGCGGGGCTGACATGGTATAAACAAAGCATCGTATTGCAGTTATCGGTTGTAATGTGCCGTGCGCCTGATGTCCGTATCTTACAGTGTCGTTTTGTGTTGTTTTTTTTCACAGAAAGAGCGAAAACTGCTGCAGATTAAGCGACTGGATCTGGATGCGGCTAAAACCAGGCTGAAGAAGGCCAGAGTAGCCGATGCTCGGTCAGCAGTAAGTACTTAAATACCACTCTTCTAGCACGATGAAATTAATAATGTTATCATGGTTAATAAGGTATACGAAAAATCCATCAGATCTCTCTGAAAACTGTCTAATGAATATAACAGGTCTAATGCTGACTGACGGAGAAGACTAAGTGAGATCAGTAATCAGAAATATCTGAGCTCTTACAGTGTATTGAGTGCAGGTTCTCATGTTGGTCTTATTGTTTGTGTTTAATTAATAATTTTAAGATGTTTTGAATCCAGTATGTAACTATTAATGAAGTAAATTTAAAGCGCTTATAAAACCTTTATAAGGCTAGTCTTGCTGTGTTATTATGGGGAATGTAAACCTGATATCACTGCAGTAAATATAATTACATACAGCCGTAAAAACAGAAGGGCCATCATGGCATTGTAACAGAAGTCAAGTCAAGTTTATTTATATAGCGCATGTTACAACAGATGTTGTCACAAAGCTGCTTTACAGAGAATCCGGGTCCAAGCCCTCAGTGAGCAAGCCTAAGGAGACAGTGGCAGGGAAATACTCCCTCAACCTAATAACAAGATTAGTATATAATAATATACGTTATTATAATAATAATAACAGTGGTGGGTGTGGTGCAACAGATAACACTACTACCTGCCAGTGACCTGCCACCCCACGTGGGGTTCAATTCCCAGTCTGGATGACTATGCCATGCTACACCTATAAGAGTCCTTGGGGAAGACTGCTGACACTACATTAGCCTACCTGTAATATGATTAACATTGAGTCCCTCTGGATAAGAGTATCAGCTGAATGTCATAAATGTAAATGTGTAATAATAATTTATTATTATTAACTGTATATCTGTGTTATTGGGTATAAATGCGTCTGACAGACCATTGAAAATCGTGTATGTCTTTCATTTGAACCTGAAAATAAACAGTATAAACTTTTAGAATTAAAAACCTGAAAACAATAAGTTATTGTGAATGGAATGAAGAAGAAATGTCTGAAATTCACGATTGAAATTGGTTTAAATTCAAATGAAATTAAAGCTAATTTGTAAAATGCTAACCATGTCCATGCAGTGGAAGTGCACATGTCAGTAATGCAAAAGAAGGATGTGGCACCAAAAGAAATTCTAATAATTCATGTTAAAATTTCGACGGTTCTGCTTTTCACAGAGCTGATATGACTTGTCATCAAAAACTTTACATAACATTAGAATTTAAATCATTAATAGAAGCATTTTCACCAGGACCTGTCAGACCTACGGACCCCACTGCACAAGACAAATGCCTTCTACCTAGAACCCTGCATCAGCAAACTGAAGTGTAATGTGAATGTATAGGTTATTTTCTATGTAAGGGGTAAAGAGACATTTGAATTCATTTAGTCCACCGGTACGGTCGGCAGTGTTGTGTAGCTGTGGCCCTTAATCAGTCATGTGACTGTGTAACAGGCAAATTCATGTACATGTAATTACTCATATTTTCTTGTAACTGATGAACTCTTCACTTCACTGTAGGGCAGAGTTCATACGACCACATGACCGCTGACAACGTTCATTATTTGAAAACAGCAGCTGCTCTCAACAGCCTATGAAAAGTTAATGAGGTACAGGCTGAACGAAAACCGTCCCTACTGAGCCAGAAAACGTGTTGCTTCATGGACCTGTATTAAAAGTTCAGAGTGTATTCTCATTTTTCTCAGAGAGCAACAAAATCTGTTAAGTTCTGACTGTGCTGTCTGTCATACAGGCTGCTTCTTTCAACTTTGATGTCAGGCTGTTGTAAAACCTGTGTCAGGTGAACGATTCTCTCTCACACTGAGTGAAATGACAGCATGTTATAACAGCTGACTATAGTTTTGTGTATGTCGCAGTCACAACACTGATAGGGTTCGAAAGTGGTAAACTTGCAGCCTGACATGGTGAGTTCTTTCATATTACCAGTGTTCAGGTTTATTTTAGTTCACTAAGGCTGTATATTTACTCCTGGTCGTGTCATGTGACCAGTGTCTAAATTGTATCCTGATGAGCTCTTAGCCACCATGCGTTTAAACTTGGTAGTCATATGCGTTTCTGGTTAGTTAAACTGAAATCCAGTTGCTGTGTGGGACAGAATATGCGAACGCATCCGATACGTGGCTCAGTATGCACCAGCTGGTTTATTCGTCCAGTTTGTCTAAAAAAAAAAAAACAGGGAACTCTTTAAAGTAACTAAGACACTGTTTATTTCCTCTTCTTACTTTTAGTATAATTTTAACACTATAGTGTTCGATAACTAACCACTCAACCTCAAACTCCGCCTACAAGCACAGCTATTATCTCATGAAGGCCTGAACGGTGTCGTTATGTGGTGAAACATCTGCATGGATGTTTAGGGCTGCTTTATGTAAATGATATGTAAAGGAGGTGCTGGTAGGAGCTGTGTGAAGCTGACTGGGCTCAAATCTCTTCTCATGTTCACACCATAGGAAGGTTATGTGAATCAAACACAGCTGTTTGGGCATCAATAAAGATGGGCAGATCTGCACTCTGCTGTACACCGTGTTGATGAATTGACACTGAGAGATGTCACCTGATATAAGTGTGACATTGACATCAAAGCTGGCAGATGGCACCTGTTGGAATAAGCGTTTATGGATGTTTCTGTCAGTTGTTATGAAAGGCCTCTGTAGGTAGCCATATGGACTCTGCCCTACACACAAACTTGAGTGAATATCAGTGATGCTGTTCAATATTTCCATCAGAGAGTTTTGTTTTTATATATACTGTATCAGTAAAAGCTGTTGAATTAAAAAGTGTTTGCTTCCACCAAGATCAGCCTCAGTGTTCATCCTCTCCTGTTCTGCTGAGTGTAGTATAAGTATGTGCTGCGCTGCTTCTTCCTCTTATCTGTGTTTTTCTCTATCTCTCCTCACGCTGTGCGCTACTGATCAGGAGCTAAACTCCACCCCTCCGCTGGGAGAGGAGTATGTGGCTCACTTTTCTTACTTTATCAGCTTCTTGCATGTCAGGTGGCTGAAGGTTTGTCCTCTCTGTGTATAAGACGCCTGCCTTCTCTCAGCCTTCGCGATAAAGCACGTAGAGCAGATCACAATAAGAATGCGTTGCTTTAAAGAGCCCATATTCTGTACTTCCCCAGAACTCTATTACAGCTCATAACACATTTCTGCTGTGATCATTTCCAGTCTGTCTGTTTCTGGAAGAATGAAACAGCAGTTATTGTTACTATGAGACCGATACATGGCTCGGATATACGTGTTAGTTTAACCATTTCCTGTCCTCTACACGAGGAAGCTCAGGTGGTGATTATAGTTTTTACCCAATACCGGTTTCATCTAATCAATAGCTGCTGGTGGAACTGAAGGAATGTGTTCTTCTGTATTACTTCATGCTGTGTTTATGTTTTTATATATATATATATATATATATATATATATATATATATATATATATATATATATATATATATATCAAATTTTTTTTTTATTTATTTTTTTATTTTTTTAATGACCTCTGTTCTGATTGGTTGCCCAGTATGGTGCTTCCTTTAACAGCAAAAAAATAAATCAGTGATAACAACCACCAATGTCCCACAAAATCAGAGGATTGTAGGTGGACTGGTGCTGGCATTTGGGAATGTGTTCATAGCTGTGACATCACAACCATGATAAATCTGAAACAGGCTTGATGTCCATATTTGGACTGTTGTGAATTTTTACCCATGTGTTTACACAGTAAATGAAAGTGCAGTTTTTGTTTTTCAGTGATATGGGCTCTTTCGGACAGTAGTTTGGTGTTCTTCCTCCGTTTAGCAGTTACACCCTGGCTTTCAGGGCGTTATCCCTCCCGTTCTCAGTTTCAGTTTCTAGGTTAGGTATGCTGAGTAATGAGGGCTTGAAGAGAACGCAGCTTTCTGTGTCCTGGGTGGTGTGAATGAATGTATTCTGTTCCTGCACATGTAACTGTGTTTGTAATCTGTGATTTTGTTCATTCATTAATTTATTCATTTATTTATTCATTTTAAAGTTTGTTACTGTTCTGTCTGAGTTACTGTGTTCAGTAATCGAGTCAGAGCTTTGTTAGTGAGAACGTATTTACAGAATGCATTTAGACTGGTTTAGATATCGGAGAGAGAGTGTAAAAATACTGGGTGGGAATAAACTGAATGTTTGAACGCCTTGTATAGGCGGAGGCTAAAGGAGTAGTAATGGTGTGTTTGGCAACACTGAACATAACACTTCTTAAAGTTTGTAAGAGTGTAAGTTCAATGTATCATATCGTTTTATCGTGGCTAGTTAGGAGCTAACATTAGAGCTAGCTTGTAGCTAGCTCATTAAATCGGGGCTAGCGTATTAGCTTGTGGCTAGATCAGTAAATGGGACCCAGATTTACTTGGGCAAGCTCAGTCGGTCGGGGCTAACATAGGAGCCTTGTGGCTAGCCCAGTCCATTAGGGCTAACATAGTAGCTTGTGGCTAGCTCAGTCGATCGGAGCTAACATAGTAGCCTCATGGCTAGCCCAGTCCATTAGGGCTAACATAGTAGCTTGTGGCTAGCTCAGTCGATCAGAGCTAACATAGTAGCTTGTGGCTAGCTCAGTCGATCGGCGCTAACATAGTAGCTTGTGGCTAGCTCAGTCGATCGGAGCTAACATAGTAGCTTGTGGCTAGCTCAGTCGATCGGAGCTAACATAGTAGCTTGTGGCTAGCTCAGTCGATCGGAGCTAACATAGTAGCTTGTGGCTAGCTCAGTAGGTCAGGGCTAACAGTAGCTTGTGGCTAGCTCAGTCGATCTGGGCTAACATAGTAGTTTGGGGCTAGCTCAGGGCTAACAGTAGCTTGTGGCTAGCTCAGTCGATCTGGGCTAACATAGTAGCTGTTAGGTAAGGGCTAGGAGCTAACATAGTAGCTTCAGTCGGGAGCTAACATAGTAGCTTGTTGCTAGCTCAGTAGGTCATAGGGCTAACAGTAGTAGCTTGGTGGCTAGCTCAGTTTTCAGTCGGGGCTATCTGTAGTGCTAGCTTCGGTCGTGGGACTAACTAGTAGCTTTGTGGCTAGTCGGGTCGGAGCTAACATAGTAGTTTGGGGCTAGCTCAGTCGATCTGGGCTAACAGTAGCTTGTGGCTAGCTCAGTCGATCTGGGCTAACATAGTAGCTTGTGGCTAGCTCAGTAGGTCGGGGCTAACATAGTAGCTTGTGGCTAGCTCAGTCGGTCAGGGCTAACATAGTAGCTTGTGGCTAGCTCAGTTTGTCGGGGCTAACATAGTAGCTCGTGGCTAGATCAGCGAGATGGAGCTAACCTATTAACCTGTGGCTATGTTGGTCGATCAAGGCTAGTATAGTAGCTTGTGGCTAAATTGGTAGATTGAGGCTAACACGCCTGTAGTGAGTGATGCAATAGATGAAAGATGATTTTCCCAGTTACGCACACTGTGTCAGCACTGAAAGACTTGGCCTGTGAGATTGTTGTTACTCCTGGTTGCTTACAGATGACCAAGGCCGAAATTTCACACGCTGACGTCTGGCAAATGTGTCATCCGGTGACCGTGTCTCTCAGTTTACAGTCACTGAGCTCTACAACACATCCTACTGCCAGTGTTTGTCTAAGGGAATTGCACCCCTGTTAGCAGTCGATTTAACTGAACTCAGTTATTACATACTATGGACCATGTGGAGCATTATACGTGTTCCCCTCTTAAAGGCGATCGTGTTCAGTGAAAGTGGAGGGCCCTGTAGCTTTGGAATTTCCAGAAGTGTTTGTTCTGTGTAGTTGTGTAATGTTGTATAATTGCGAGGTCATATGCAGAGTGTTACTGAACTTGTCAGCGGTATAAAACTGTCAGTTCCTGTGAAAAGAGGAAGTGCGCTCACCCAAACTCGGACTGGTCATGCAGACGCTGTGACGGAGGGTGTCGAGTACTCTGGAAAGGAGAAAGAGAGGGAGGGATGATTCGTAGTGGTTATTCGTTTCTGTTCTATTCATTTCCCTGGAACTGTAATGTGCTGTGTTGGCGTCTTTGAGCAGAAGTGAGTCTGAATGTCACACTACAGTCAGACTGTATACAGTACAGACCAGATCACAATCAGAGTACGTCAGGGTCACGTATGGCTATCGTAGGTGTCCCATTAGGTGAGGCCCAGGGTTCTAGGTTTATGGCAGTATTAAAAATAACCCCTTATTATTCATGACAATTATCTCATGCAGAATTACAGAAAACATGCACGGCTGAAGCTGAAGGACAGTTTAGGGAGTTCTTTACTCCTCTAGGGGAAGATGAAGTCACCCATGAGGGCGTAGGAATGTAAACTAGGAGGGCATGTTGACATCTCGCTTGCTCCTTTTTAGAATAATTGCTTTGTAGAGAGTTTAACATCGGCTAAAAGAAACTGGCGTTAATGCTGGTGAGCTTGCAAAACCAGCACAGCGATGTATTTAACCAAATGGGCCATGAAAAGATTCTTTATCGAGTCTACTGTTGATCTGTCCCTCGTTCTATTAACCAAAAACAGAATCAAAGAACAGAAACCTAAATCTCATCCAGCAGTACACGTTTCTCTCAAATCTGCATGTGTCACCCCTTATTAAATACTTGTACAGCCTCCCTTTGCAAAGATAACAGCTGCGAGCTTTCTCCTGTAATGACTGGAGATCACAGCCAAATATCTGAGACCGTTCCTCCATACAGAACCTCTCCAGATCCTTCAGATTCCCAGCCCCACGCTTGTTGAGTCCCATCTTGAGCTGTTCATCCCGGAGGTCTTCTATAGGGGGTTAGGTCTAGGCACTTGGATGGTCATGGCAAAACCTTGAATGTGTGGTCAGTGACGAGTGCTTTGGATCATTGTCCTTCCTGACTGAGGCAGTCAGATTTCGATCTCCTGTACCTGCTGATACCTTATGGAGTCCATGATGCCATATGTCTGTACCAGTTGTCCCATTTGCGTAATTGTTCATGGATAATGAAAACGTGTTCTAGACAGTTCGGCATATGAGATGTACTGTAAGATGCTCTACAGGCTGGCTGGAACAAACCCACGTTCTGCTTCGTCTGGAGAACGCTGAAAAAGCTGAACTCAGCCTGATATCACTGTATTATAGCTTTAAGGGAACTACAAGGGATTGCCGTGGTTAAAGCACATGTTGGTACAGTGTCTGGGCTTCTTTCCTTCAGCTTGTTCAGCTTGTTCTTTATTTTTTTTGCTTTTTGCTATTCATTATACACAACAGAACTGCTGTGTATGAAGCAGCGGAACTCTGCAGGTCGTATGTGATGGTGAAGAATGTCAGGGCTGTGAGCTGAAGCTGTCTCAGCTGAGGTGTTATCAGTCACAGCATACGTCCTTCAGTGTTCTGTTGCTTGAGTATATTCCAGAAATATACAAGTCAAAAGTTTGGGGACACCACACGCTTTTGAAATTATTTCTAATATTTTATGGTACATGTTTTCAACCGTGTAATACAGCTAAGTTCAGTGTAGGGACGATGTAGAAATTCTGTGGGTTCTGGCTAGACTAAGGAGATGTCCTTTTTTTGTAGTTATTAGGGATGTAACTGATTTATGTTAGCTGCACATCTTACAGTACACACATTCATTTTATTACATTAAAATTCTCATTGTATTACCATTAAACGTTTATTCAATTATTATTAAAGGTGTAGACAGCGGTGTGTAGACAGCGGTGTGTAGACAGCGGAATACAGCTAAGTGTTAAGTGTATATACTGGAAAGTACAGAATGTTGAGGTAGTCTGGTGTGCAATAAGTATGTGGTTGTAAACAGCAGATGTCTATAATAGTGTTCAGTGCAGGCAGTGAGTTAACGGCTAAAACAGCCGTACAGCATGTGGTACACAACTCGCATGTTCAGGTGTAGAGCTCCAACTAAAGCACAAGTGCATACAGTCCCGTGAGCCCAGTGTGTAATCGCTGGGGAGATCAGGGCTAAATCATGAACAACCTGTAGTGTTGTAGCCAATCAGTGCTCAGACAACTTGTGGACCAAACTTCATGTTCATCAAAGTGTCTTCTCTTCATCTGTGTAAATGATGATTTTAGGGAAGATCTGATATTGGATTCTAGGCAGAGGCTGAAATCCAATATTTGTATGTGTACGTATCTCTACACCACAAACATGCCGAGCTGCTTTCTGTAGTGCCACTATGCTGGACGTGACAGCATCCACAGAAACCCTGTTCTTAGGGTAGGTCCCGTGACTACACATGTTCAAGATGTTCAAGCAGCTATCGACACTTCAGACATCTGGCACACAGAACGGCTGACCACCCAAAGCGATAAACTCCATCACCTTCTCTGGAATAGTTATACTCTTATTTCTTGTCCCCTGAATGAGCCGAACAGCCGGCCGAGTAGCTGCAGGTCTAGCATGTGAGGCAGTTTAGCTGAGCTGCTGTAGGGCAGTCAGCATCGCCTAAACACCAGCAGTGCTTTTCCAGCACACGATAAACGAAATATTGGTTTGAAATATCAGCCAAACCTGAGCACCTGCTCGATACTGATGGTCTTTAAACAGCCGCCAGCAGATTCCGATATGATTCTGTTATCAGTGTGCATTGCTGCATGATTTCTCAGTTTTCCTTTTAACTGGAGTTAAAAACCCAGACTGAAACCCTTGTAACACCTGTAAGGCATAATAATATAAAATATAATATAATATAATATTGTCCTTTAAATGAACCTGGTTAGGCTTTGATATGGTCCGTTTCCACACAACCAAAGAACATCTGATTATTTGCTTAATGAAGTTTTGGAAAAGTGTGGTGTCCCCAAAGTTTTGTTGGTCCGTGTGAAAGTGCAGATTGAGTGCATTTCCTTCTGTTGTTGTGGATTATTAGCCGTCATGTGACCCCCACATGATCGTGTTTAGTCTCTGTGTTTCTGTGCCTCTTAAATTGTGCTCTGATGATTTTCTGTCACTGTTTCTAAATGCTTGGCAGATGTGGGCTGAGGAGGTCCACCAGGTAAGAGTCGTACGGTGTGTTTGGAAATGTAGGACTTGTATAATTAATATCTACATCATCATTTTCCAAACTCTCTCTCTATCTCTAACAGTCAAACAGGCTGTTTTTGTTACTGTACTTTAAATATTGAAGCACTGTTTTGTTTGGGTGTGGCTTGTTCAAAAAGCATCTCGTGAAAAAGACTGTTAAGCTGGGACTGGAATTCTCTGTGCCATGAACAGCACAACATTTGTGTTCCCACCTCCACTGGAATAACTCTGCTTCAGACCATCTGCAGGAACAACACTCCATGTCACATCAACAAGAACGGGCACAGCTAAACTGCTCTAGGCTGAATAGATGGGTATAAACTCTTATAGGCTGAAAGGGTGAAGCTGCAATGCTATAGGCTGAACAGATGGGCATAAACTCCAATAGAATTAAAGGGTGGGGCTAAACTGCTATAGGCTGAACAGATGTTCATAAACTCCTGTAGGCTGAAAGGGTGGGGCCAAACTGCTATAGGTTGAATAGATGGGCAGAAACTCCTACAGGGTGAAAGGGTGGGGCTAAACTGCTATAGGCTGAATAGATGGGCATAAACTCCAATAGAGTTAAAGGGTGGGGCTAAACTGCTATAGGTTGAATAGATGGGCATAAACTCCTATAGGCTGAAAGGGTGGGGCCAAACTGCTATAGGCTGAATAGATGGGCATAAACTCCTACAGGGTGAAAGGGTGGGGCTAAACTGCTCTAGGCTGAATAGATGGGCATAAACTCCTGTAGGGTGAAAGGGTGGAGCTAAACTGCTATAGGCTGAATAGATGGGCATAAACTCATATAGGGTAAAAGGGTGGGGCAAAACTGCTCTAGGCTGAATAGATGGGCATAAACTCCTATAGGGTAAAAGGGTGGGGCTAAACTGCTATAGGCTGAATAGATGGGCATAAACTCCTATAGGCTGAAAGGGTGGGGCAAAACTGCTATAGGCTAAAGAGAAGAGCATAAACTCCTATAGGCTAAAGTGATGGAGCTAAACTGCTGGAGGCTGAATAGATGGGCATAAACTCCTACATGGTGAAAGGGTGGAGCTACACTGCTATAAGCTGAATAGAGATGGGCATAAACTCCTATAGGCTGAAAGGGTGGGGCAAAACTGCTATAGGCAGTTTGGTGTGGCGCAGCGGATAACACCACTACTGTCCCATGCGGAAGATTGGGGTTCGATAGCCGGTCTGGGTGACTATGCTGTGCTACACCAATAAGAGTCCTTGGGCAAGACTCCTAACACTACATTGGCCCACCCATAATATAATTAATCTTATAAAAAGTCGCTCTGGATAAGAGCGCCAGCTAAATACCATAAATGTGGGCTGAAGAGATGGGCAGAAACTCCACAGAGTGAAAGGGTGGGGCTAAACTGCTATAAGCTGAATATAGATGGGCATAAACTCCTATAGGCTGAAAGGGTGGGGCTAAACTGCTATAGGCTGAATAGATGGGCATAAACTCCTATAGGCTGAAAGGGTGGGGCAAAACTGCTATAGGCTGAATAGATGGGCATAAACTCCTATAGGCTGAAAGGGTGGGGCTAAACTGCTATAAGATGAATATAGATGGGCATAAACTCCCACAGAGTGAAAGGGTGGGGCTACACTGCTATAGGCTGAATAGATGGGCATAAACTCCTATAGGCTGAAAGGGTGGGGCAAAACTGCTATAGGCTGAATAGATGGGCAGAAACTCCTACAGAGTGAAAGGGTGGGGCTACACTGCTATAGGCTGAATAGATGGGCAGAAACTCCTACAGAGTGAAAGGGTGGGGCTAAACTGCTGTAGGCTGAATAGATCTGCATAAACACCTATAGGGTGAGGGGTGGGGCTAAACTGCTGTAGGCTGAATAGATCTGCAGAAACTCCTACAGAGTGAAAGGGTGGGGCTACACTGCTATAGGCTGAATAGATGGGCATTAACTCCTATAGGATGAAGGGTGGGGCTAAACTGCTATTATCTGATATGATGGGGTTAAACTGCTGTAGACCGTTTGGGAGATCACATGTAAACGTGTTCAGTGATTTTGACAGGTGATGAATACGATGAGTTCTGATTGCACTGATTGAATTAGCCTTGTTTTCTGTTTATGGAGGGTGAATGATTCCTACAGTGTTCACATGTATCAGAGCACTCTTACCTAACACTGTGTTTCTCCTCAGGCAGAGACAGAGCTAAGGATAGCTCAGAGTGAGTTCGACCGTCAGGCTGAGATTACCAGGCTGTTACTAGAAGGAATCAGCAGCACTCATGTACGTAACACCACCTTCACTGTTCATATTGTTTCTGCTTCTCTCTCTGAGCTCGTACCGACTCTTCGTTTGTGCCCATGCAGGCGCATCACCTGCGCTGTCTGAATGACTTTGTGGACGCTCAGGCTTCATACTACGCTCAGTGTTACCAGTACATGGTCAATCTACAAAAACAGCTCGGAAGGTGGGTCTGAACATGTCCAGCTTTTCAGAAGAGAAGTGGGTGATCAAACGTGAATTTGGACTGGCAAGGCTGTTGTTACAGTATACTGTACTAGGTACTTGAAAAAGCCATTGCTATGGTATTCCAGGTGGTTGCTAATATGTTTCTAGGCTATTGCTATGGTATTCCAGGTGAAAACGGTTTCTGTGATATGGGGCCTTTAATATATGACTAAAAGACGTGATTCACATTGATGGCTGTTTATCTTCTCCTCCAGCTTCCCGTCTACGTTCTCCAATAACAATGCAACTTCAGCAAGTTCCTCTTCCAGCATCTCAGTGGCCCCTCCTACTCTGGCCCCAACGATGACCCCAACTCTAACCCCGGGGCAAGCCTCCCCGTCCCTCAACGAACTCCGCAGCTCCTCTGGCCCACGCAAAGCCCGTGTGCTGTATGATTATGATGCAGCCAACAGCAGTGAACTCTCTCTATTGGCTGACGAGGTGAGAGCTATTAACTAATAACACACAGATTAAAGCTGCACCCTGCATTAAAGCTGCACTAGGTGTGCCCCCCCACCCCACCACCCCCACCCCGTACCTCAGATTTAATAGATCAGACCTGTTTGGTGTCTGAAGTTTGTTTCTTTCGTTTTAGTACTGAAGCTACTAGGCTAAGATGGCTAATTGAACCCAGTAACACAGAGCTATTGGAATGATGGTCTGCGGAGGACCGGACATGCCGGTGTTCCTGGCCCAAAAACACAATCCTGATAATGAAGTTATAGACAAGACGCATGTTTAAGTCACACTTGGAATATCGGTCAGTTAGTTGCTTTACACACATTGTTTATCCGTACTGCCAGCTCACTGCCGCCACTCACATCCTGTGCAAACTGGTGCACCACAAAGGCAGAGGCTGCTTTTTCTTTTATTGCTTTCTTTCGCTTCTCTTCATGTGCCCTGATTCTCAGCTCCCTCACAACCGTGTACACGCTCATTCAGCCAGAACCGGGCCAACCGCAGCTTTGTTTAGACCTGCTTATGTGGTTTCCAACATGAGGAAATAACATGGGGAAATATAGTGATTACTGAAGCGCTTCAGCGCTTGTAGTCCCACCCGAACGCGCCATAACTGACTGCACGTCCAGCAGCAGTAAAGATTCGGACACCTGTTACCCTCAGTAAAGTAGGTGGTTGGTGTGGTGCAGCGGATAACACCACTACCCACCCGGATGCTATCGTCCCATGTGGGAGACTGGGGTTCAATTCCCTGACTATGCTGTGCTACATCAATGAGAGTCCCTGGGCAAGACTCCTAACACTACATCGGCCCACCTGTAATATGATTAACCCTGTAAGTCGCTCTGGATAAGAGAGTCTGCTAAATGCTGTAAATGTAAAGTGAGCTTTAGAAAAACCTCAGGTTATATTAACCCTGTCTGAATCAGCATGTCTGTGGAACAGGAGTGCCTTAATTCCGGAGACCGGAGGAAGTGTTTGTGTTTTCTTGGTGGATAAAAGCAAGCTGCTATGTGCCGTCCTGGTTTAAGCGTGCATATTAGAATATCATGCTTTTAATTCAGTTCTGATGATTTTATGAGGTTATTGTTGACTGCTGGCTGCAAATTTCCAGCTAATGACGCACTGCATTCTTCCACGACAGTAAGACAGACGGGTAGGGAGAATTAAATAACGGCTAAATGAAATGTGTTCGTTCTTTTCTGGAATGAAGGCGGTGCAGGAATCGAGTAGCCGCTCCCTCATCATAAACATTACTGACGTCCTGTGGTAAACTAGCCATACCCACCTCCCTGTGGAAAACACCTCCTGTCCCAATAGTACTTATGACCTCTATTAATATGGGCTGAAGTGCACTAGCATGGCTAAAAACAGTAGCATCCATAATTCGACCTGAGTTTAGTTTATGCTTTTCGATAGCAGTGGTAGAGTCATACAGTGTCAGAAAGCACATAATCAAGTCTGTTAGAACTTACTGAACAACAACACACAGTTTCAGATGATTGTGCAATGAGATGGGCACGCAGTTAGCACCAGTTAGCGGTGGGGTGCAAACTTTTACATTAGCCTTGTGGGATCAGGGCTAAAACTACAGAAGCTTCAGACACCATATAATTACAGGACATTATAATTCCCACCTGCCATCATTCTACCAGAAATGCACATCAGAATGAAACACCTCCAGCACTGACTGTCTTGTGGTTTCAGGTGATCACTGTGAGCAGCGTCCCGGGCATGGACTCCGATTGGCTGATGGGGGAGAGAGGCCATCAGAAAGGAAAAGTGCCCATCACCTATCTGGAGCTCCTGAACTGAGCAGCAGAACCCTTTACACTCCAAATGTAATTCTAATGAGAGCACAGCTCCTGGGGTGGGTTTCAGAAACCAGGATTCTTCAGTTGATCTAGAAGTGAGAACCTAACAGGAGAACCGAGTGAAGTTCCCTCAGGAGGTTCCTCACTTAGAGAAAATTATTCAAATGGTTTTAACCTAACCTCTTATTTCCCTGAGCTTATACAACAGCAGAAAACTCAGAAGTCCCGTAAATTAAATGTAGTGGGGACCAACAGTCTGAGACCACACTGAAAATCTAGGAGGGGTTTATCATTTTCATTTAAGGCTGAAAATAAACAGCAAAACAGGACCTGACAAACCAGCAGGACCTTACTGAGTCACTCCCAGCACGACTAGGTGCTGTCTGTGCTGCACACGGCGGTTATTCTGGATACCAGGTGGTCATAATAATGTGACTCGACTGTGTAGAAGCAATTTTGGTCAGGTTTTAGGTGAACATTGAAATGCATGAAAGTATTATAGGCGGTGTGGGTGTCAGGACCAGACAGCCTGAGAGACTGATGGGTGTTAGGATGAGACCTATACTGAGAGACTGCTTTACAGCCCTGGAGCAACCCAGTGGACACATCGTTCCGGTTACTGTAAGGTGACCAGTGGTTGTATGCTACACTGGTAACGGGTTAGTGCAAGTCCTTCTATCTGGAAACTAGTCATGTCTCGGAAAGAGAGCCACAATGATGCAGATTTACAGCTCCATTTACAAACAGTTCTGAAACTGGCCCACAGAAACGTGTTTCACGTAAACAGTGATCCAGAGAGTCCAGCAGCTGGCTTCTATTACGAGTGAATAAAGAGTCTGTGAGTTTTCTGCTCTTCTCCAAGTTCAGGGACGCTTGGTAACCGATCATATGATACAGATGCTGCAGAGAGAGAGACGGAGAGATTAGGTCAAGTGTTCCAGTGTTTACTTCACCGATAAATCCTGTTTTCTGAAACGTCCACCCGGTCTGTTTTCATGTAGTGCAGAGCAATACCAAATACACTCCCCCCTTACAGTCCATGTGCCTCCATTACCAGGGGAACTGTAAGTAGCCTTACAGTCAGATGCCATGACTTTCTCATTCATGTGCCAATTAGACTTTTAAACTCGTACTAAATGCTATTAAACTAACTCAGACTGCCACAATGTGCTAAAATGCTTTAATAAATATTATATCAGATGATTCTGCCGTGCTGGGTCCGATTCTGCGGCTTGTCACCTGTGTATGTTAGGAACTGATATCAGAAAGGCCTGTGTAGGATAACCATTTTAATGCTGATTAGAATTAATATTCATGAGTGGCTGCTGTTGATGATATCCAGGAAAATATATTCACTGTGGTACTAAAAGTTTATAACTTCATTAACAGTTATAAACTTTAAATTAAGTTATAAACTTTTAAGTTATAAACGTGGTTGGTGTAGCTCACCAGATAACACCACTACCCACCAAGGAGTAAACACCACATGTGGGAGAATGGGTTTCGAATCCCGGTCTGGGTGACTATGCTGTACTACACCAATAAGAGTCCTTGGGCAAGACTCCTAACACTACACTGGCCTACCTGTAATATGATTAGCCTTGTAAGTTGCTCTGGATAAGAGCGTCAGCTAAATACTGTAAACGTAAACGTAAAAAAAACATATATACGCTGCTCGTTATGTTTTATTGCATTTCATGATGAACAGGTCAGTATAAATGGGTCTGTGTGGTGAATATCAGTCACATCATTCCAGCATTGTATAGTGGATTACAGTGGGGTTCTTCCGAAGGCAACGTCTTCTTCAGATTTCTTTCCAAAACTGCATGTAGGTGTTTTCCACGTGAGCATCAAAACAGAAGATCCTCATCAGATTCCTTCTGCAATCCAAATTTCAGACAGGTTATGGGGGTGACTAGCTGTGCTTGTGTTGTCCAAAAAACTGGAATGCCATATTACAGTAGGCATGAGGGCGGCCTGGACTCCTGCAGAGGCTAACGCCCAATCCCAGTTCTTATTTTTACCCCTACCACTTGTTTTAGGGGTTACCCTCCACCTTAAACCTAAATTACAAGGGGTAGTGGTTGAAATCTTCCCCCTATGAAATGGGGCCACCCTTCAAGACCCAGGTACGTCATCAGTTGTTGTCTTTAGCGGCTTTCATGTACACAGACGAACAGCATGGGGGTCCCGATTCATTCACACGTTCAGTTTTACACATAAATCAATCTTAACGAGTCACCAAATAAACAAGAGCACAAACAAGAACCTCCATCACTTCATTACCAGGCTGCTAGCGCTGCTCTGTATGCGGCCCTGCCAGTCTGCAGGTACGGCAGAGGAGGGTGAAGTTCAGCTCCTCACTGCTTAAATACACGCAGGGCATCAAATACCTTCAAAGAGGGGATTACAATTCTGTATTAACAACACCAAGAGTTCCTCGATGATGGGAAGCTGAGCTTAGCTTTTTAACCGCCAGCTTCGTAAACGAATTTCCCCGTTCCACCTTAAATCGTGCAGCAGCTTCAGGTAGTAGAACACAACTGCTGCGCCATTTAAGGTGGAATGGGGAAATTTGCTAGTCAGCGTCCGAGATTAGAGAGTATTACTGTCGATTTTTACACGTGTTATGAAGAAAATGAGCATTAAACGCTATTACAATGGTTCTCTTACAATACATTTTTCCCAGAGAAAGAAAATAAAATGTATGGGGCGCTTTGGACGCTCGTGCAGCCATCCTGCAGGGCATTCTGGGAAATTCCTCCTAACACTTGCTGTTGGAAGGGGCATGTAGCTGTAACACTTCGCCCGACCCCTCAATCTCAACAACAATCAGGACAACCCTACCCCTAGCCATGAACGCACAAATGGAGGGGTTAGGGCGAGGTTTTGGGGGCAAGGAGTGAAATGGGGTTCGAGCTCAATGTGTAGGCTGCTAGTTCGGACCATGCCTTTAATATAAAGTGATCACGTGAGGGGAGGAGTGATGAATAGAACTAGTAACAGATGGGGAGAAGATGGAGAGTGGTAGGGATTGTGTAAACTTTCCTGTAGGAGATGAATGGCTGCATCATTAGCTTGGAAGGCGAAGAGCTCCCAGACACGTTCCTTCCCCCAAACATCAGCGGATCTGTAACTCCATTATGTGGTACTGGATCCACACTACCAGGCTGAGGTGGCCAAACGTTAGTGGCTTAAGGTGTGCCATAAACCAAACCTGTATGTGTGCTCCTAGGTCAGATACGTACTGTCGGGACACACCTCTTAATATTCGGTCCCTTTGCCACATGTGGATCACATTAAGCATCTAGCCATGCAGTCTACCGTTACAAACGAAGGAGAGCCTCTGTCCTCCATAGAGCTCGCTGTGTTTGAGTGTGGTACTGTAATAGGATGCCATTGTTGCAACTAGCTCTTGAGATGTGTTTCCTCCCAGATGTGCCACCATAAACTGTAAGTGCTATTTGTTGGAAAGCGCAACTGTTTAGGAACCACAGTGACCACCTAACGTTACAGAGCAGACGCTACAGGCCAAATTGTGTGAAAGTTGCCAGTGCTCTGCTAACTCAAAAATGGCATTGTTTCAGACCTCCTCTGGCCTTAACGTCAGGAGCTTCAGGTCATGGGTTTCTGTGGCCAAGCAGCTGCGTGCAAAGCCTTACATCACCAAGCACAGTGGAGTGCTGTAAATGCTGTGATGATGATAATGCTATGTGGTTCTTTTTCCGGGGTTTACTTCTAGTGAGGGGAAACCGAAATGCTCTTAGCATGCCATGACATTTGGACAGTTGTATGCTTCCAACTTTATAGGAACCAATTCGGGAATACTCCTTTTCTCTTCCAGCATGACTGTGCCCCAGTGCGCAAAGCAAGGTCTATAAAGGCGTGGCTGGATGGGTTTGGTGTGGAAGAACTTGGCAGAGCCACAGAGAGCCCTGACTTTAGTCCTATCAATGAGCTAGACTGAGATTTCGAGCCAGGCCCTCTCATCCAACATCCGTGTCGGTCGGATCTAAGAAATAGTCCTCTGACAAAAAACTCCCCAAGGACAGAGGAACTCTTGTATAAGGTCTTCTCGGAGGAGTGGAGGCTGTTACAGCTGTAGAGGTGGGACCACCTCCAAATTAATAGTATGCCTATGGAATAGGGTGGGTTGTCACAAAAGCTCCTGTGGGTGTAATAAGTAGATGTCCATATAGTGTATGTGGTCATCATTCAGTATTAGGATGTCATCAGCACTTCTACTAGTTATCTAGCTACATGACATACTTGGTCCATTCAGGGGCATGCTGGGATTGTGGCCACAGATTCGTTAACACTAAAAACCGATGCGGGTCACTTACACAGACCAATATGAATCATCAAGATCGGATCTGAAAACTGGAACTCACAGACTTCTGTGTTTCTGAGAAGATTCACAGAGCTGTACTGCCAGTCTAACATCTGTAAGATCTGGATTGGGAATCTCAGACTTGTCTAAGGAGCCTAATTCATAATGAACTGCACTGACTTAAATACGGCACAGCAGCACGACAAAAAAGAATAAGAAATGAATTTAAATTACACTTCCTATATAATCCACCACATCTGTGCAGACTGTGGGGTTGAGTCAAGCTGAAGCCCCTCCCACTAGTAGTTCATTATGCACTTAAAGCCTGGAGGCCTCACAGATTTGCCATAATGATGTGGAGCACCCACAGGTCTGAGCACTGCAGGACTGGAGTCCACAGGTCTGAAAATCCTGGCCTAATGAAACTCAGTACAGCCACTAGATGGCAGAATTCTGTCGGTATGAGAGCTGCTTCACGGAGGCACCAAAACACGCCCCAAACCCTGCGGTTCTCCTGCAGTTGGGACAGTGAGAGGGATCTCGCAGGTTTAAACAGATGGTTTTTAAATTAAATTTTTCTGTTTGAGTAACAGCATATAGTTGTTTAAAACTACATTTTAATAATATATTTTAAAAAAATGAAAACACTTTGTCTCACGTCAATCGCTAGTTAAATCCCTTGTTGATCCCACAGTGGGGAAATTTAGTCTCCGCGTTTAACCCATCCGTGAAGTGAAACACACACATACACACTCACTAGTGAACACACTAGGGGGCAGTGAGCACACTTACCCGGAGCGGTGGGCAGCCCTATCCACGGCGCCCAGGAAGCAGTTAGGTACCTTGCTCAAGGGCACCTCAGTCATTACTGTAGGCTCAGGGAATCGAACCGGCAACCCTCCGGTCACAAGGCTGGTGCCATAACCTCCAGCCCACGACCACCCCAAGTTAGGTTAAATCTGTAAACCTATCATTATTGTATTGTATCAATATCATCGGTAAAGCTTTACATTAGGTATTAACCAACTAACAGGAAGTACTGCCGTAGTTAACAGGAAGTAATACATTAACAATGACTTACTAAGATTAAGTAAATGAACTCAGATTCAGTTGATTAAGTATTATTGTAACCATTCTTCATGTATTACTTCATGTTCACTAATTCATGAAGTCAGTGCCCAATGGACCAGCATTATCATCATTATGATTATTATTACTATACAGTGTTTCTCCAGAGTATCCCGTCTTTAGTTTGGGCTTTCCCGGTTCCCCTGTATCCATGCATCTTCTTGTTACCTCAAGGATAAGAGTCCTCATCGATGTGGGCTTCGCCAGAAGGCTGAACTAGGAGCTCACAGGTGTGCTAAACAGGACCGCACTTCAGGAGGGCCATTTTCACACACGCCACCATGCCTAATGCTCTTGGTCATTCCAACAGAAGCTGCCGACAGAGTGCACCGTGTGACGCGACTGTCAAACATACGTTTATTCATTTTTACAATCAGATATCAGAATGACCGAGTGCTTGGACGTTTCGCTGGGTTGAACATGTCCAGTAATGTCAAATTTCACAGCAATTCATGCGACCCCCATCACAACGTCTGGGTTACGTACTGAGTGGCACTTCAGAAGAGAAGTTCTATACGGAGGAGGTTAGTAGGCAGGAAGTCCAAATGAGCAGAAATGCGGGATACGCTCATTTGAAACCACAAAGACCGAAGATGGGTGCTGCTAAATGTGACTTGGAGCCTTTACAAGGAAATATTTGTGGTATTCTGAATAAATGCGCACAGAAACGAACATGGAAATTCAGCAGATTCACCTGACGAGTTAAAAAAAGAAAAACGTTACAGTAATAAATCAAACCTGGTCAAGACAGTCTGCTTCATCCAGGAGAACGTTGTGCAGAACCCTTTTGGAAAACTTTGAAACATTATTACAGATCACACGAAGTATTAAATTACATATAAAATGCTAGTTTGTTGGGCACTGTGGAGAGCTGGCATACACTGGAACGTCGAAAATAAATAATAAAACAGTAACAATGTTTTCCGGAGTGCAGAAGTCCTTTTTTCAGAAGATGATCTGGACCCAAAGCATGATGACTTGCAGCAGTAGTCGCATTAGTGCTGTTCGAGTGCAGTTCTAGCAGTTTTAGCTGTAGCGGTCAAGCAGAAGCAGCCACTGTCCGAGTGCTGCTGCCCAAAAAGAAGCATGGATCAGGCCCCTCGAGCATCGGTCCAGGAGCCGTGGTGTGATTGTATTGTAATCAACCCATAAAGTGCTTTCTCGATTGAAAAACAAAAAGGAAAAAATGTTATATTCAACAAAAGAGGATAAAACACAAATTTAGGCACAAGCTTGAGTCTCTGGTGGGGTCCCTCATTTTTTGAATGGCGTCAAGCGTCCGATGTTGTGCCAGAAGTTGGAGGTTTTGCGTTTGGGTTCAGCCAGCATGATGACCTGCTGCTGGGGCAGAGAGGCGGGCAGCGCTGGGTGCTTCTGGCGCAACAACAAGTCGTAGTAGGGCCTCGTCACAGCTGTGGAGAGAAACGGGTCCGGTTAAAGAAAGTGATGCTGAAAAAAACGACTTCATCTCATTTACCCCAAACATACCAGGCATAGCAAGACATGCTGGCTGAGTTTGCTCTTTCAGTTTTAAACCCATACCCTACACGCCCTCTGTATTTCATTTTGATACAGTCCACCTACAACCGTTTCATTTTATGTCCCAAAAACCGACATCATCAGTTTTAATAGCAATCGTCCATGCACCATTTAAACAGCAGACCAGGCTAAACCAAGGAGACTTTATTGTCATTCACATCACATGTGGTACATGGGATGGAACAAAATGGTGGTACCCAAGGACCCAGATTGTGGTACCCAAAGACCCAGTGGGAGGGTGAGAAGCTGCTGCACTACAGCGTGCGGCCATCTTGACAACAGCATTCCTTATTTCTTAGTCCTTATAACAACAGCATTAGTGGGCCGGGATAAAATCCTGTAGGCTACATGTGGATGTAGGTAAACACAGTATGTTGGTTGTGAAAATGAGCTGCTTTGACCTGAGCAGTGTGTTTTGAAACTTCAGTAATCTTTATATTCTACATTTAAAAAAAGTACGCAGACTTATACACTATAGCTACGAACCTAATGTAGCCAATGAGTGGACACTTGCTCCATCAATTAGCGCAGTGCTAAGTGCATACCTAAATCAGAACACAACCTTCTCAGAACGTGAAGTAGTTCAGTAATCTCAAATTAGGGTTGCCACCTTTCAGAAATTATAATAAAGGACGGGGGCGGGTCACGTGTGAGTGACGTGCTCGAAATCGCGTCCAGTATTTGATCTTATTACGGGGAGATACGGGGTTGTTTGGGGGAGAGGGTGCGAGTGTGATCAATCTTGAGTGATACACGTGTTTATCGGACATTTACGGTAATACTGAGCAAAGCGGGTCCCGTATTTGAGCTGAGTCCGGTGGGGTGTAGGCTGGGGGGGATTGTGATTGTTCATGTGTGTGTGACAGATGTGCATATCGGACATTTACGGAAATACGGAACAAATCGCGTCCTGTATTGGTTTAATACGGGACGCAACATTTAATGGCCAAATAAAGGACGATTCCATACAGTACGGGACGGGTGGCGACCCTATCTCAAACAGACCTGTATGTGGTTTCTAACACTGTATGAGATACAGGCCATACTAGGCCTGGAGGAAGAGCTCTGCCCACGTTTACTACATCAGTCTGTAATGTGCTGCAAGCCCTCGCTGGTGTGAATGTACGAGCTGTTATAAATGTCTAGATCTAATGTAACATAAACAAACAGGACAAGAGATAAGAAATGAGCTATTCAGCTTTCCTCTCTGCTGTGATTATGCACCACAAAGGGGGATCAAAGATTTCAGAGATGCTTGAGCTTGTACAGTATCGGTTTCCCTGTGGTCTCTCACATGCACTGTTCACCGGTCACATCTCCACTTAAGATCCGATCACCCAGAAAGCAAACTTCAAGATGCTGCTTCTGTATTAGCTCTGTGCCAGTCTAATAGTATGACAGCTCCAGGCTAATCAGTGGGATATAAGCTTCCGTGACTCAGCTAGCATTGTAGGTCCAGTGCTAAAACTAAGTAAGCAAAATTCAGCCAGCAAGCACGCCGTGGTCGATTATCTAGGGGTAAGACAGGTACGACGGGGAAGAGTGGTTTCACTGAGATCGGAACAGACGGCACATTAGCAGTTTAGAAACACTGTTGACTATGTGATGTTTTAATGCTGTCAGTTGGAGTAAGAGTTCTGTGACAGGGTTCACTATAGAAGACATCATCTGTATTAGGAAAAGCATAGTACAACTTCCGAAGTCCATAGAGGTGTTATTTATTCCCAGGAGTGACGGATGGACTGTAAGTGTAACTTGAGTAGTTGTGATTGACGGACAGAAAGTGAGTGAATGAATTCAAATGGAGGATATGAGAATTTGTTAAGTAAAACCCAGTGCATACACGTCCAGTCAAACGTTTGGGGACTTCCAATATTACAAGATGTTTTCATACCTATGAGCACGGTTGCTTTGGCGATACCTTACTAGAACAGGGAAGGTTCATAGGAGAACCATATCACACCTGTACTGGTGCTAGTTTCAGTGTGTAGAAATGGAAACTCCTTATTAAATCTTTATTCAAGCAGAACCTGCTCTTGATACCAAAGAAGGAACTTTGATAAACATACAGAAAGCATCAGCACAGAGTTACTTAGTTACGACAAACAAAAATTTTAAACCGCAGATCTCAAGAAGACGACCCCAAACTTTTGACTGGTAGTCTATGCTGAAACCATTACAGTCGATGGAGTTACCCCATTCTACTGGAGCTCCCTACTCTGAGAGGACACCCAGGAAAAAGCCCTACGCAGGACTCCAGGGGGCGCTCTAACGCCCCAGCCCAGCCTGAACCGTGGAACATCAGGGAGCAGAGGAGAGACTAGGGGCGCCCTGGCTGGGGATTCTGGGAAGGTATGAAGGCACTTGGAGCTTTCTGAGCGGAGAAGTGGAGGAGCTTTGAGTGCCAGCAGGTGCTGCAGGGCTGAGCCGGGCGAAGGAAAGGGGTGTGATGGCGACAGAGACAGAAATATTTCAGTCTGAGAACTGGGGAGAGGGTGCATGGTGGTCTAAATATGGCACAACTTGTTCTGCAGTCTTCCCAAAAACCTCCCTCCCTTTTAAACTACAAAGCCATCCAGAGAGCATGCTTCATCTTACAGTTACCTTTGGGTTTCCCAGCAGGATGGCTTTTGGATGCGTTCTGCATGGCCTGCTTCTTCTGCACGTCTGTGATGGAGAACCCTGTAAGACAAAGAATTCCAAAAGGGTCGGTCAGAGACGGACTGGAAGGACGTGTGGTTTTGAGTGGCAGTGGACAATTATGACACTGATTATGTAAAAACAATGCTTCTATTATTTGATGTATTTAAGCTTTACAGATATCTATAATGTTCATGTGGTGCACAGTCACCCTGACAGATTGGAATACACTACGGTAGGGGGTAATATGGCTTCTATCGTTTCATTTAAAATGCGGCCTATAAGGTTCATATAATCCACATATGGAACGTAGCGGTTGATACTGCTTCTGCTATTTCGCTGGACCAGAAATCATTTGTGGCACATGAAAGAAACTAACCTCAACATACGTTATTTTCCATTCTAATGTATTCCTATGAATTCTGCTATTCTCACATGGTCTCAACTAAGCTCTAGCAAATGGCCTGTTGTTGTGGGGAAGTGCGATGGTTTCCTTGGTTACAGAAAATGTAAGTTGTCTCTCCACCTATGGAGTGGCTATGCAGTTTATATGGAAAGACCCACTGTCTCCCACCTGAAGGTGATCATCAGCCCCCCATCAGCTGATCACTCTCCCTTATCTGTTTGAATGCCAACTATAACCCTTTGTTGTGTGATGACCATCAACCCCGCCAATGTTGATACTCCAAGTACCCTCATCTTCACCTCCCTCCTACTCCTCCTTCAACTCCTCTCACCTTCATCCTTTCCCCTCCCACAGTTTCCAATGTATATAAGGTTCTCCCAAAATACCCCTAGTCAGACAAGACTGGACAAGACTGGACAAGACTAGATTAGACAAGACTGGACATGACTGACAACCTAAGCCTGGTGCCCGTGCATGATTCTTCATGCACGTGAATAAGACTAGATTTTGTCGTCATCGACCGAGTTGTACCCATGCATCTCTGTATGTGTGAATAAACTCAACACAACGCTGAACCTCATCTCCAGTCTCCTGATTCTTCTGGAAGACCTGAATTTCTAACAATTTGGTGCCGTGACCCGGATGGCACGCTGAAACCTACTTGTCTCCTGACTCCTGACTCTTCTTGAAGACCCAAATTTCTAACAATTTGGTGCCGTGACCCGGATCGCATGCTGAAACCTACTTGTATCCTGACTCTTCTCGAAGACCCGAATTTCTAACACACAGATGGAGTTTTGAATGATAGTGGTAGCAAAAAGACAGCATCTGAAGAGAAATGAATTGACTGGTTGCCACAAACTGACCTGTGTCCAGATCATGCTGGACCTGCTCTCTCTCGTCCCTGAAGGCTCGCAGCCACCGCTGTTTCAGCTCAGGTTTTTTGGCACACAGCAGGTGGATCTCATCTTTGCCGGGTGAGACGAGCTTCACTGCGTTCTTCACACTCACGTTCAGGTCTTTATCTTTACCATCCTCCACATCCACGACCTCCATGTCATCCATGTCCAAACGACCCTTGTAGTATAAAATGTCCCGCCGCAGCAGATCCTGGGTTCAGTAAATACATCATCAGTTTGTAACATGGGTCATATCTAAACAGCTGTCTGAGACTGTTACTAACATGCTATAAACCTCTATCACTTGTTAGCTACGTTAGTCATGTAGTACTTAGCATGGAAAATACACTGGTATGATATCAGCCATGCTCTAATTCATCAGATCCGAATAAATATGCCTGCAGTTCTTCACATTTCTGAGTATGATATTTCAATTAGTGGTAATGTAGCCACAATGTAAAATGGTAGGCCTGCTAATTGGCCCAGTGTTAGCCCAACGCTCACTCTGAATGAATTAATAAGCAATGAATAGATGAACAATGCTCTACGAAACTCAGAACTTCAGCCTGACAGGGTCAGAGAATGCAGTTAGCATTTAGCTGTGTAATGCCACACTTGAACCGGTACTGACTTTCTTGCAGAAGACCAGCTGATGATCAAAGAGGAAGAACATGCGCTGCTGGCCTTTAGCCTGAGGCTGAGAGATCTTAGTGAGGTCTCCTGAGAAGATCAGGTCAGAACTCCTGCTGAGGATGTCTTCACCCTGCGGTGGAACAAAACCACATGAAGAGTCTGAGGCCCTTGAAAGCTGAGGCTGCAGTAACTGCTATGAACCAGATTCCTACCTCCCAGTCTTCTATGGAGCTCTGCCATTGGGCGATTTTGTCTATGTTCTCCAGACGACGCTTCCTCTCGTTGATCAGCCTGGCCACATTCTTCATGGCATTTAAAGCAGCCTCCACATCCTTATAATCTCTGTATTAAGGAGGATAAATGAACAACAGATAACGTCCCTGTCAGGTGCAGCCATCTTTATTTTTTCTGTACAAGTTCACAGGCCAGCTTGTAAAACTTTGGACTGCCAAATTTGAGTTTGCAGTGACATATGTAATGTTTAATAAACATTGGATTTAAAGGTTTGAGACAATCCAGGTAAGTCAATCTGGTAGTAAATCAAGGCAACTGGGTAACAACCGTAAGCTTAGTTTACCCAATATATTATGGCTGGATGAATTTTAGAGTTTTAGAGGCTACATAGTAACTCTGTTGCACATTCATAAGCCTTGAGTAACACATTTAATTAAGTACTGCTCAATATCTGCTAATGAGACTGGAGCTGAGAGACTGGAGGACTGCTGAAGCGAGGTGTTGACTGGTGCTCATTGGGAATGCTATTAGATGGTATAATAGAACACGCATTCTTCACATTTCAGTGCTATGCATGTCGCTGGGTAGAAAACGTTCAGATGACATGCTAATGGGTGTTTGTTGTACCTGTGCTGAGGGTTGGTGTATTTGAGCAGCTCTGCCAGCTGCAGAGGGTATTTACAGATCTTCTGGACAGGCGTTAGGAGGAAGCCATCCAGAGAGATGTCGATCATCTTCTGGAGGAGACGACAGGCCTCAAAGAAAAACACATACTTCTTTATCTTCATCAGTTTGGAAAGCTGCACACAGGCGTTGGGGTGGTTGTTGCAATATTCTGAGTAGATCTGGAACTCTGTTTGCTGGAGAGGTAGAAGACGAGAGAAAGGGAAATTCAGAGAAAATCCCTCACTTTTTATTGCTTGCTTTTTTAAAAAAATATGATTTCTGAACATCAGGAAAACTGTATTTTAATTTAAATAACCAAAAATATATTTAGCATTTTACATATGAGATAGAGTTAGAGTAGATAGATAGATAGATAGATAGATAGATAGACAACCAGTATCCAAATGATAGATAGATAGATAGATAGATAGATAGATAGATAGATAGATAGATAGATAGATAGATAGATAGATAGATAGATAGATAGATAGATAGATAGATAGATAGATAGATAGATAGATAGATAGACAGATAGATTTTAGCTTACATTCTCTAAGAAGCAGGAGCCGATCTCGCTGAGGTGAGGTTGTTCTTTGTTGAATTTTTTCTCCAGAGCTTTCAGAAACTTCTTTTGGAAGCGGTAGAGTTCATCAATGTTCCCGAAAATTGTTCGCAGCTGCTCTTCGTTGAACATGTCAGTCCGTTTACGGCACTGTTTGATATAGCCCTAAAATTCATGGACAAAATATTATATATGATCACTGCACATTTTGATGGTTAGGAGATTTTCTCTGTGTTCTTGTTCAAACACCATGTCACTCTCTCCCTTTATCGTACATTAACTAGTCACTATATCTATTACTGTTAGAAATACAGATCTAGAGTAAAACTGATCCATCTAATCCACCTTTAGCAAACCATTCCTGAGTGGAAGTGAACTGATTAGAGAGCTCTAATACAAAAATGTGGTGAGAGAGTGTTTAGACTGACCTCACAGATGTCCTTCAGGTGTTTGATGTAATCCCTCTCTGTGCTCATGATTTCGTTGATGACGTTGGCCCTCATCTGCTCTTTGCAGGGTAAGCCAGGTCCCAGCGAGCGGCATACGCCAGCACCCCCCTCTGGAGCTCCCTCCAGCTGTGCGAGGTAATCGTCCATCGGCTCATCCTGGTTGACACGTAACTGCCAACAACAGATGAATCACAGTGTAACCTGGACATTGTAACGATGTACATCATATGCCAACCTGTTTTTTAAGAAATCCTGAGTCTCTATAATTATAAATCACTGATTATTAAAACTGTAGAGTGCAAAATGTTTCTTCTTTGCCATTTTATAAATACAACTGGAGAGTGCAAACTGTATCTAGCGCAAATGATTCTTCAGCCAAACATGAACACTCTGTATGACTAATGTCTACTTACAGTTATACAGGTGCCTTACCCGAACAAAGCTGGCGGGGAACCAGCCCTCGCTATCCAGCACCCGGCCCCACCACCACTCCTTATTGGTGGCGTCCACTACTTCGATGACATCGCCGGCTTTGAAGCCCAGCTCCTGGTCATCCATGGTGACGTGGTCCCACAGCGCCTCGGCACAAACACTGCCATCACTGATCAGCTGCACGAGAGAAAGAACGGAGTGAAAGAGTAAGCACTTACACAGCTTTCATGTTCACCCAAAATGCTAAAACAGCTAGGAATGAAATTATATGATCTAATTAGCATAATGCTAACTGGCACTTACAAAATAGGTAAAAGTGAGTAATTAATAATAGAAATTTTGTCGCCAAAAAAGCATGAATATGGCTAACAGAAACAGGAATGTACAGTGGAAATAAATAATCTCATTAGCATAGCATTAGCTGGCCCGTATTGTTCTCTGGGGTGATTTATCAAACAGTCTCAACAATGAAGTCAACATTTCTGCAGAACAGTATCAGCATCTGATATGATCTGATGACCTATAGTACTCTCTACAAGCACTAATTATATTTGAAGGCAGTGTTAACTGATTACCATCATTCATCATGAACCCACTGCTACGAGCTGTTTATGAAAACATGGTTCTATCTAGCACCACTGTTGCCCTCACACTGAACCACAGAACGATCTGGTTTCCAGGAGTGTAGTTAAGCCACCACAGTAAGTTCCGCTAAAAGGCCCTAACCAGCTTGTGTCTTGTCTAGGTCTTGTTTTGTGTAATAGGAGTCTGGAGAATGAAATGAATGTGAGGGAAGTGTATTGCACCACTGCCTCAGCTATTTTAGGGATGAAGAGAAATGAAGGCAGCGTCAGCAGTCTCCGCTTTCTCCCAAACTGCCAGACACTGAGATAAACACACACACTTAGTTAAACACACACACACACACACGCTCAAACACACACACACAAACACACACACACACACACACACAAACACACACACATACACTCACCTAAAAACACACACACACACACACAAACACACACACTCAGTTAAACACACACTCAGTTAAACACACACATACACAGACACACACACACACACTCAGTTAAACACACACATACACACAGACACGCACACACACACACTCTGTTAAACACACACACACATACACTCACCTAAAAACACACACACACACACACACACACAGTTAAACACACACTCAGTTAAACACACATATACACACAGACAAGCACACACAAACACTCAGTTAAACACACGCGCACGCACACATACACACACTCAGTTAAACACACACGCACGCACACACACACACTCACACAAACACACACACACACACACACACACACACACACACACGCACACACACTCACACAAACACACACTCACACACACACACACACACACACACACAAACACACACTCACTTAAACACACACAAACACACACACACTCAGTTAAACACACACACGCAAGCACACACACACTCACACCAACACACACACACGCACACACACTCACACACACACACACAAACACACACACACGCACACACACAGACAAACAAACACTCACACACAGACATGCACACACACACACACACTCAGACAGCCTGGCCTCACACACTTACAGAACTGGTCAAACCTTTACACCTACCTGATGATATGAGTTTTATAATAATAATAAAGTCTCTTATAAGAGCATGAGTGCCTGTGTATATAAATGTATTCCCAAAATGTCTTTTACACATAAACAATATCATGCAAAAGTCATATATCACTCTTCATTTATTCCATTTCCTGTCACAGTAGCACAGAAGTCATTTAATAGGACTCCTAAAAACCACATGCAGGACCATCAGATCTGTCCCCATCAGATAAACAGCACTTTCAGCTTTGAGAGAGGAGACAGTCGAGCTCCACTCCTGTTTTACATCCGGAAAAAATGGCCAGGTGTTTCTGTTCGTCCTGTCACTGCGCAAAGAGAGCTCAACGCTGTGGGTCTGAAAGTGTGTGTAGTCGTAAAGAAGCTCCTCACTGAGAGAAGGAAACAGACAGATCAAAGAAGGCGCTGATGTTCTCAAAACAGGCCTCAACATCACCGAATGTATGTAGTTCACAAGCAAAGAAGTACCAACGTGTTCTCTTCTAATTTAGCCCCCTGTTCTTAATACAGCTAAAGAATGAGGCATAGCCACACTATCTTCTTAGGTTCTGTTGGAAAATCGTCCAGTGTAGCTTCTCATTAAGCCGTTTGGGTCACTGTAAATTCCACATGTGTTAAAAATATAAAAAGTGTTCTATTGAGTAAGTGTGTAAATGGTCTGAATTGTATCATATGCACACATGGGCACTGCACAAGATCCTCTACAGCTACACACTAAGACTGTACACGGTCCAAACCAACAGCCTTTTTTTGGCTGCCATGGCGACTGTTGCCAAGCAACACACCCACACACATTCCCACGTTCCCCCTCTTCAGGGCCTGCTGTTCATCCCACTAGCAGGCACCGAACTGAGTATACAACCAAAGCTGCAGTGAAGCACATGCGTCAGGAGAAAACTGTCTTATCTTCAATTCACTTCTTTATTCCAGGAGCAAAACAGCGTCTCTCCTCTGTTTCATTACCTCCACCCCCAGCAAAGTTACAACCAGCCTATGAATGGAGAAATGGAATGTCCCATCCATCTGGCACCCAGTACCTTGCCTCATTCGAACTTCCATCACCTTACCATGAGCACACTGGCCATCATACCACCTCAGTCACAAGGTAACACTTCACAACTCTTTCCGGTCTAGTCATTCCAAAGCTGTCCCCTAAGCTAAAACTTCATAATCAATTTACATGCAGCTATTTATAGGTTTATAGGTTTAGCATTCCATTCCATAGGTTTAGCATTTACAAATCCTATTCCTTCAGAGAGCCAAAGTATCTGCACCTCACGTGGTAAAACTGAGCAAAGCTGAACTTTAACTTTGAAAAATAATTTTGCTCCAGACCTATGTGAGGTGAAAAGGCCTACTGCAGCAAACTGTGTTGAACTGAATCTGATTTCACTTGACAAATCGTGAGTGTGACCGGGCCAAGAAAAAAAAACCTCCCTAAAAACTACAGGAAAACCCAGAACTCGAGGCACCAGGACTCAAAATCTAACTCAGAGAAACTGAATGACACTGGAGATACTAATGCACAGGGGTTGGACAATGAAACTGAAATACCTGGTTTTAGACCACAGTCATTTATTAGTATGGTGTAGGGCCTCGTCTTGGGAATGACATATACTGCGTCCTGCACAGTGGTCAGAGGGAGTTTAAGCCATTCTTCTTGCAGGATAGTGGCCAGGTCACTACGTGATGCTGGTGGAGGTTCGTCCTTCTTGGTGGTATGCTGACATTACCCTGGATACCGTGGCTCTTGATACATCACAAAGACTGGCTGTCTTGGTCACAGATGCGCCAGCAAGAACTCTGAACTCTGAACTCTGGTATGTCACCCATAATGTTGTGTGCATTGCAGTATTTTGAGCAGAACTGTGCTCTTACCTGCTAACTGAACCTTCACACTCTGCTCTTACTGGTGCAATGTGCAATTAATGAAGATTGGCCACCAGGCTGGTCCAATTTAGCCATGAGACCTCCCACACTAAAATGACTGGTGTTTCAGTTTCATTGTCCAACCCCTGTAGTTAGGAAGTGCACTGGCTGCACTAGGTACACAAGTGCTAAACTCCACACTAAAACTAAATACCAGGTTTAGCCATGCTGCTGAGGAAAGTTGAGGTAAGTTGTATGGGTGCTAGTGTTCACTACAGCTAAATGTTTTGGCCAAAAGACACTCTGCCCTCTCTCCCCATGGGTAAAACCTCCAAATCAGGACTGACACAGCTACTAACACCACAGCCTTCAGGCCTAAATCAAAACCAAATGTAGACAATCAAGAGACATCGGATCAATGCAGAAATTAAAATACAATAATGATATATACGACATGAACACACTAGAATCTGCTTGTCTATAATATCAACACACGTCCCAATAATTAATCAGTATCATGTTGTTTGTCATTATCTTCAAATGTTCTTCCTCCTAAGGTTATCCTGTTAAGGCTGCAGATCCCACTACTGTGGGGTTTATTTACCAAACACAACTAGAATTAATTTTTACATTGTGGTATCTGACTGTCATCTGACCTCTGGTTACCCTTTGGATGTAAGTGTTGTTACTGTTCCCTTAGGACTGATATATGTAAATGAGCTATACACTGATCTGTGAGCATTTGATCTGAATAGGCAGCATGCTCGCTGGCTTTCATGCAAAAAATGAAAAAATAAAGTAAGATTAAGAAATGATCTACTTCCCCAATCTGAACCAAATGTGCACCTTAAATGAACCCCTGAGCGTTCAGACGTTCACAGCGCAGCACCCTGGCCCTGGCATCTACTACAGTCGGGTAAATAATTAACAGCTCTGCTTCAGCACATTATATCTGCTCCAGTGATACACACACTGACCCAAGCAATACTACGGTTAGGAAAAGGCTGGATTACACTTCTGGATCTGCTTGTCTGAGAACATCGGCATTGGTTACCTATTTTTATAATGTTCTCTATAATGTCACATAAAGACCAGTCTACAAACTGAGTTAGAACTGTGGCCTCACAGTAAAACTACTAACACACAGCAAAGTATTCAGACCTTAGATTGCATGGGTTAGGATCTGATGTTTTTTAAAGTAATAAAATTATAAATTATTATATTATTGGGAGGTGTTGGTCCCAAAGCCTAACCCCAAAACTGACATTTACAAAAATTATTTTTACATCTACCTGTTTATTTTTGTATATCCATGCTGTTTTTTTATTGGCTTAGAATGAGGTTCCACATTCATGTAACTGCCGTAGCACACAGAGTTTTAGTCTGTAGGCGGAGCCTTATTTTAGCTACATCCCTGCATTTTACAGCCCAACGTGGGACTGAATCCTTGGCCCTCTGAGCCCTCTTGTTTTGAAGTAATCGCTTCTGTAAATGTGTTTTTATTAAAAGATGATGTGGGTGTGTGTACAAGTGTTCAACTTTGTGTTCATTAGCCATGTACTGGGTAGTGTTTGGAAGTTCTGCCCAAGAGTAGACTAAATAAAATATGGAATCTAATGACCTCGCCCATTTAATCTCAAAGCAGGCAGGCCTAAAAGAAACTGTAGCTTAAAAGAGTGCAATTTTAAGTGGGTTTAACCCAGTAACACTGGCACTCTTATCCAGAGCAACTTACAAGATCATTCATATTACAGGTAGGCCAGTGTAGTGTTAGGAGTCTTGCCGTTATTGGTGTAGCACAGCATAGTCACCCAGACTGAGATTCCAACCCCAGTCTCCCACATGTAGTGATAGCTTCCTAGCAGGTAGTGGTGTTATCCGCTGAGCTACACCAACTACAGCTTGAGAAATGCTGGTAGACTAGATCAGTTAAAAGGAAACAAATACCTCGTGTGCTGTGGCATCACAACCAGCGGCAGTAATTACCAATGAGCCCAGGAAAAAGCACATTCTGGTGATCTTAGCCAAATTTGACATTTGGAAAATTTAATACTTTAACGTCCTCACCGAGTTATATATTTATAAAAATGCACTCCATATAAAATATAATCAGAATGTTAAAAGGTTAAGTATTTATTTTGTGTTAAAGGCTTATGGAATAGATGTATAATTGTATATTGATATTATTTTATATTTGAAATATATATATATATATATATATATATATATATATGAAATATTTGTAACTATGATAAGAATGAAATGCTAGAGAGAGTTTACTCAGTTTTAGGACTGGCTTTTCTCTTTAGCTGCATTGTGTGTGAAGCACTGGACCTTCCTTAATACAAAATAATCTCAATTCAAATCACAAAATCACAAAATTAGCCAGAAAAATCACAATGTAATATTTTCCCCAAATCGTTCGGCACTAGACGCAGGCACATGCAGACGGTCCTAGATCCGTTTATCTCTGCAGAAGAATAAATCAGCCTAAAACTTGCACCTAGACCCGTCCCCACTCTAAACCTCAGTAACAAGACCATCACTAGTGTTTCTTCAACGCAGTATTTGTGGTGAAAACTGCAGTTGCAAGATCTCCTCACTTCTGGAAAGAATTCCTGCCTCGTCATGAGGAGCCTTAAAACCTGCATATATATCCCACTGCTGTCACATGACCTCTTCTTTAAAAGAATCTGAACACAAGCCCTCACACAGTTCAGAGAACATGCACTTCAGAAATGCTCCAAAATGATTGGCTAAATCTTTACGGAGCATGTAAGTGTAATTGTTATAGATTTCATAGGTTTATAGTTTTTGTTACGGCAGCAATGATATTCATAAACATGCATCAGATCAAACACCGTAACCTACAAACACCGCAACACTGTAAATTACAATGCTCAGATCAGTTACCTGCAGTGCGCTGGCTGCATTCTGCACACCCATCCACGCAGAGTGAGCGAGGGAATAACTTTCCCTCTTCCTCTCCTCCCTTGTTTCCTCCCCCTCCCTTACTCTCTCCCTCCCTGTCTCTCTCCCTGTCTCTCTACTGAAAGGCAAGCAGGAACATGAGCACCACGTTGATGATGATTAGGAGCATCATGATGAAGAAGACCACCACCTTCTGGGCCTCGGGGCTGAGGTTACAGCGCAGGAGGAAATCACTGAGAGTGGAGCGCTGGAGCCCCCGAGCCATCATCACTCACTCTCCCACTCCCAAGGGGTGCGACCCGGATACAGTCAGAACACGTACGAGGAAGAACAGAAGGCGGAGGTACGAGAGAGTGAGAAAGGAACAAAAGGACGAAATACAGAGAAATCAGAAAGACACAAAAGAGAGAAAAATAAAGAGTGGGAGGTAAAAAAGAAAGACAAGAAGGGAAAAATAAAAAAGAGAAAGAAGAGAGAATGAGAAAATACAGATAACGTGAAGGACAAAAAGAAAAATAAAGGAAACAATAAGAGAAAAGAGAAAATAAGAGAAACAGCAAAACAGGAAACAGAAAAGAGACAAACAATAGAAAGAGAGAGGGGAGGAGGGAAGCAGAGAGAAAAAAGAGGAAGGAAACAAGCTTCCACGTCCACACTTCTCTGTTCACTTCCTCTTTCGTTTTTCCTTTTCCTGCTTTTCCTCTTCCTCTTTTCCTGATGAAGTCAGAAGCAGGAGTGGTTGCACCTCTAAACCTCCATCAAACCTTTCTCCCTCGCTCCCCCTCTCTCTCCCTTTCTCTGTCTCTCTCGCGCTCCTTCTTTCCGTCGCCACACTTCCACCTGCGCACGCTTTTCTCCTCTTTGTAATCCCTCCTTCTGGCTATCTCACTCGCTTAGACTGTAAACTGAGAGGCCTAAAAATGGATGCTGCTGTTTGTGGGAAAATCATCCGTCCATCTCCATCACTCGCTCCTCTGTGTGTGTTTTTCTCTTTTTTTCTCCTTGTCTCTGGCAGCCAATGAGAATGCTGGGCTGTGAAGCGTATCCTAGATACGGGAGTACAGGAGGCTGGGTCTCACCAGCACAGCGAGAGCGAGAGAGAGAGACAGAGAGCGAGAGAGAGAGACAGAGAGAGAGAGAGAGAGAGAGAGAGAGAGAGAGAGAGAGAGAGAGAGGGTGGGGGATGGGGAAGGAGAGAGTGCAGGAGCACAGCCACCCTTGTATCCTCTCATATTCTCACACTCTCATTGGCTGCACCAGCTGTCCATTACTATACAGACACTTGTTCTGCTGCTGGTTGTTTGGTCCTTTTTCCCAGCGCTGGTTTTAGTTTAACACAGTCTTGCCTGGTCTGTCTGATCTAAGCTAGTCTGATCTAGTCTGGTTTGATATATTATATTCTGATCTGGTCTACTTTGAATTATTATGATTGGTTTGGTATTGGCTGGTTTTGTCTGGCCTGGGTAGAACTGGTTAGATCTGGTCTGTTTTGGTTTGGTCTTGTTTTTTTTTTTTGCTCTGCTTGGTTTGGTCTGGTCTGGTTAGGCTTCTTCTGGTTTGTTTGGTCTGGTCTGTTTGGGCTTCTTCTGGTTTGGTTTTCTCTGGTTTGTTTGGTCTGGTCTGGTTAGGCTTCTTCTGGTTTGGCTTTCTCTGGATTGTTTGCTCTGGTCTGGTTAGGCTTCTTCTGGTTTGGTTTTCTCTGGTTTGTTTGGTCTGGTCTGGTTGGGCTTTTTCTGGTTTGGTTTTCTCTGGTTTGTTTGGTCTGGTCTGGTTAGGCTTCTTCTGGTTTGGTTTTCTCTGGTTTGTTTGGTCTGGTCTGGTTGGGCTTTTTCTGGTTTGATGCTTTCTGGTTTGTTTGGTCTGATCTGGTTAGGCTTCTGGTTTGTTTGGTCTGGTCTGTTTGGGCTTTTTCTGGTTTGGTTTTCTCTGGATTGTTTGCTCTGGTCTGGTTAGGCTTCTTCTGGTTTGGTTTTCTCTGAATTGTTTGGTCTGGTCTGTTTGGGCTTCTTCTGGTTTGGTTTTTATTTCTCTGGTTTGTTTGGTCTGGTCTGGTTAGGCTCATTCTGGCTTGGTTTTCTCTGTTTTGGTTATCTCTGGTCTGTTTGGTTTGGTCTAGTGGGCTTCTTTTTTGATTGATTGACTTTGGTTTGGTCTTGTTTAACTTGTTCTGGTTTATTTGATCCGGTCTGATTTTGTGAACCCCCTCTGCCCCATGGATAAGTTCCGCCCACACAGTGCCGCAGCGGTGCTGGCGCAGCTTCAGATACAAGTTAAAGCACTGAACGAGGAGCTTTATTTCCCCAGTGTGATGGCAAAAAGAAAGATTAACACCATCAACCACACAGAGCAGAGCTAATGAGATTAGAGAAGAGTCTGATTTCCTCATCCTGCTCTCTCTCATGTACCCTCCCTGCCCTGACTCTATTAGAAGACACCTTTCAGGGCAGAAGCAGCATCTGTCGACCCCACGACTGCTCACAGAAACACAAGTATCTTCCTTGCACACTAAACTAGCACACTGTGTGATACCGTAAGCAGAGTTTCTCTGCACAACCTCAGCAGCGACATCTGGACCAACCTGCTGTTTCCTCCTCACTGATCACTGAGCTCCATTCCAACACAAGACGATGCACCCAGAGGCACATTAGATTTTCTGCTGTTTGCTGCTGAAATTGTGCACAGGCTTCTGGGTCTTTGGAAAAACGCCAACAGCCCCGGCAATAAATCACCCAAAGTGAAGCGTGACTGATGCGACACTGGACACCTTTCAGCCGGAAGATGGCAGGATGTTTAAGAAGGTGTCTTTATAATTAAATCTGCCACAAGGTGGCCTCTTCTCACATCACACTGAATGAACTGGTCAATTCCAGACTCGCACACAGCAACCAACAGGCACCAGAAAGCTCCATTCTGCCAATGACCTTGACATCGCTGACAACATTAATAAAATCTGCGCTATTCTAAAATACTGACAGCTTAGATTCAAAGTGAATGTAAAAAAACACACATTCATGTTATTTGATTTGATTTTAAAGTTAGTTATAAGTTAGTCTAAGTCATCCTCTGAGATACTCATATGAGAAAAAACGCTTTACAATGACTGAACTACATAAAAATAATATCTTAAAATTTGAAAGCTTTGAAATCACTGCTGACATAGTGCTTTCTATGCATGACAACACTAAACGTTAATAAAAATTAAGAATAATTTATTTTAATAATCAACTTTTTGTCACCCCTTTCTGATGAACCAAGTGGCTATTCGGCCAGAGGAATGCAACTGACTCAGTGGATTAAAAAACAATTAAAATAAAATACATTTATGTGATACAGAATACATTCACCCAAAATAGTATTAAAATGGTATTTAATATATTGTACCGTTTCTAATTACATAAAATAAATAATACACCTCAAAACTGAACAGAAGGGTCTCCAAAACAGGCTAAAACTACCTATCACAGCATTCCTTATATAAAAATCTCTTATATGAGAAATACGTCTGAGAACAGTACAGAACATCATGGCTTCAGTTATGGGACACCATTGGCCAGTACATGTGGTTCTAGAATGACCCAAAGGTTTCCTAATGTCCTGCTTCACTTTTACATGAATGGTTTGGGTTGCTAAATGCTCCACCTTTACCACTGACAGTAAAAGTGAACACAGTGTGAAGAACAGAAGGTGCATAGTTACAGTTATAATGTTGCTAGTGTTCTTAAAGCTTGCAGAAAATGCTGTTTTGTTGACATTCAGTGAGCAAAATGTCTATGGGTAGTTGATGGTGGCTATGACGTCCAAATGAAGACATGAAGAAATATCCAGTCACACTGATCTGAGCCGAAGTTAAGTGGTCTTTGAGTTTTGAGTTACTGCCCATGAGCACATATCCAGACAGCTTTAATTATCGTCAATACTGTATCAACATGCAGAACTAACAGCATACGCATCATTAAAACCATATAATCTTTTCACATTGACTCCGCCTTTAACATTAACTACAGCAGATAATCGTACGGTGGCAGTGGTGAATATCAGCTGCATTGCTGTGTTTGCTAAAGTTCTGACGTTAACTGCTTTCATAGTCAAGCTCCTAGCTGTCCTGTAACTGTCTACCTGGGACTGACTGATGTGAGCAGATTTTGGGAAAGTGGGAAGACACTGAAAGCTTTTCTCTTTATTCTCCCTATTGGAAATGTCTCTTGGGTTGGCTCTCCGGTGTCTTTCCCCTTGTGATGCCGGACAGCTGGAACGCTAGAAACCCTTAGATTTATTGCATTTATTGTTTTGTTGCTGCTGTTACTACACCTATGAACCACACAGCACACAGTGGCTATATTTTGTATGTCAGGATGCTTTATTAGATAACTGTCCAAACGGTGAGCACAACTATTATCACCACTTGGACAAAAATGTGGCAGAGGCAATAAGTGTGGCACCAATCTAATACTGTGTACAGTGATTCCCATGGAGACACTGGTAACAACTGTATCAGAATAAATAGATTAAATGCATTATAATATTACGAGATCTGATGCTATGTTTCTCATATATTGACCCTTATCTTAATCTTGGGCTTTTTCTAATGTAAGCCTATGGGGAACACTTATTCTCTTATTGGCCATGGAGTAGTGGCTTCTGTAGCTCTCTGCATCCTCCGTCTGCAATCTGCTCTAATGTATATAGGGGTGTTTCTAATCCCTTCCTGCTCTGCTCTGTCTTACACCTCCCTGCTGCACAGTGTACTAACTGCAGAGGTGACTCTGAAGGCCATCAGTGGTACTAGAGAATCTTGAATGAATGTAAAACAACAGAGTGCTCAATCAGGGTCTTACCTCGTTTATGGCCAGCTGCTCTCCTCCTCCTCCTCCTGGGTGGCCAAAGCGATTGGCTGAGCTGCGGAATTCATTGTAAAGGTCATCCTCACTGCCCACTTCATCTCCAAGGCCAGATTTATCCTGTGGCCCATCAGTGATGACCAACGCTGGGAAGAGAAACACATTATGGTTAGAGAGGTAACACTTAAACCCTAAGTTTGGTACTGCTCTTTTATTCATATTTATTTGATGAATAATTTTTTTTTCAATATGGTAGGTTTGCCATATATTTGAAGTGTTTTGTGACATCATAAAAACAATGAATATGAAACAGGCTTTTTGCTGCAGCTTAGTTTTCATATATGGACTGAATAGGCTGGACAGAGGACAGTGCGTCAAGCTCTTACTTCAAGTGAGGAAAAATCAAAGGGTCTATACAGTGCATTTTGAGTCAGTGGAAAATCTTGAAAAAAGAAATCTTAATTCCATAAGGCCGTGTTTTTATGTATATGTATGTCATGTATGACATGAACTTGACAACACATCTGAGACACATAGGCATATACACTGTATATATATATATACATATATATATATATATATATATAGAGAGAGAGAGAGAGAGAGAGAGAGAGAGAGAGAGAGAGAGAGAGAATATGTATATATATATATATATATATATATATATATATATATATATATATATATATATATATATCCACACTAAATGTATACATATATGCCCACACTAAACGTATATAACCAATTAACCAATTCCACATTCAAATCCTGGCCAACATGGGCCTACATCTCCTCCAATCAACTAATGACTTCTCAGTCTTTCATTAAGAACCGGAGGAAAAGCAGGATCGAAGAAAACATCATCTTTGTGTTTGTTTTACTGATTTAGTGAAGGTCACATTATTATTATCATCATAAATATAATCAGTCTTTGCTCTTGTTATTATAATGATAAGTATTATATTATTTATGTTTTATTGTATGAAAATGTCTCCACAAGTTAAAAAACAGAAACCTTAGTGCACAGTTTGTTTACTGTCTAATAGACAGTTAGTTTATTGTCTCTCAGCATTTTCTGAGATTCATTTATCAAATGTGCCTTAGCAATTGCACAAGATACTCATCACAGATCAGTGTTCTCAGTATTCAGCCGCAATAAACAGGTCTACTGGGTCAAAAGGCAAAAACTCTCATTAAGTTCATAATACAGGCGTGAGTATGAGTTTATATAACATATAGTAGAAGTTATGGTCTATAGTAGGGGAACATTGTTTACTTAACTCACAGGAAGACTGAATTAGACACCACACTGCCAGACACTGTGACACATACAAACCTCTGACTGTCTCACTGTTACGGTTTCACTTTTTTCTGTTGTGTATTTTTACCCCTATAAACTGCAGTTGTGTGTGCAATTTATCAAACTAAGAAGAGACAGAGTTTAGACAGAGTGTCACCATAGTGACAATAAAGTCTGTTCTGTTCTTGTTTTATAATGAAAGCATGTCCAATGAGAGACACTGACGTTATTATACAATAAAAATACTAATATGTATTTTACTATTATAAGCTTAACATACAAGATAAACCACTTTTATTAATGATAGAATGTATAAAACTAAAGCAAGCTGACAATAATAATAATATAACATATTTACATATATTCAACTTTAAATACAACTTGAAATTCCGAATAACACTATGTAGCTACAGTACATAATGTTCCGCAAAATCTAATCCTCCACACAGCTGATCGTCAAGACAATGAAATCCATTATGCAGAGTTTTTTTTTTCATTCAGAAATCCCCTCAATAAACCACTTTTTAAAATGTTTCTGTGCATCTTTTTTATTAAATATATAACACACATATAGCACATATGACAATGCTGTCACATCATACAGCCATCACACATCGCACGACTGTGTTACAGTGTAGCTGGAGAATTTGTATTGTATGCATTGTATATCTGTATTGGAGAGAAACTGTAGAGTTTGACTTTTTGATATATATGGCCTAAATACATACGGTCCTACTGAACAATACAAACACAATAAAATAATAAATACACAGATAAATAAGGAAACCATCGCTAGCAATAACAACAGTAAACTTGTTTCCTCTAATGTCCCACTTGAGGTCAATGGTCTTTCATAACTTGCTCTGTCCAGTGAAAGTGTTCAAGTGTGAGCTTTATGAGTTGTATTGTGTTCTGCCTGCAGGAGGTCCAGTCTCTGCCCTCCAATAACATCATTAAAGGAATGGTTGGATGAAAAATCCAATTTGCCCAGTTGTGCACTTGCCTCAGATGTAGTCTATCAGCCCAGACATGTTTGGAATCCAAATTTAGCCCATTTGGTTCAGAACTGGAGCACAAACACTAGAACTCAATAGTCACCCAAATCGTGCCTTTAAAAATACCTCACAAAGAAGTCTTTCAACTCACTCCAGGCCAGGCCTTCCTTAGGGCGGTGCAGACTCGCTGATGAGGTTTAGGACACAGTATGACCTACTGCGAGGCATTAAAATCAACACAACTACAGGCAGACAAACAGGGTATGTATAAACCACCTCTCTAGTCAGCGCTAGAGTCAGTATTTGTGACACTGTCCATCATTACATATGGAGGAGTCTAATCCAGCACCTGCGCTGTTAATGCCAGTCCTGGTGCTTCAAAGTAAGACACACTGTGTTCTTAAACACATTAACAAATCTGTGCCACGTTGATGAGGACTTGGATGTGGTTTGAGTAAATAGGCTTTGGTGGTTTATTTACAGAAATGATTTGGGTGTCTACTGAGTCCCAGTAACCGCGGCGTTACGCTACAGCTCCAGGTCCAAACAAAAGAAGCAATGTTTGGACATATCTTGGTTAATTAAATACATGCAAGGTCAGTGGAGAACTGGGTAAATCTGATTGTACGTCAAGCTATTCCTTTAAAGCAGCAGCGCTTCCGTCCTCTCCACACATCCACGCTGTTATTCATCAGACAGCTGCAAGCTGCAAGGCCACTGTCACTTTCTCTGCCATGTTCATTTTAAATGGAAGATGTAAAATGGAGACAGCCTCTTATTTACACCCTCAACCATGCTGCATATAAAGCTGCTCCCCAAGCAGAAATAACGTTTCGTAGAAGGCCCAGATTAATCAGGGTATTCTGCTCCTGTACCGAGAAGCACTGAAGTGCGAAACTGTAAAGATGTTTATAGAAGCTTCTGAGCTCTGCGATATTAAAGGCGGGTTATTGATTTTAAATCAGAACACTTTGTGTAATTTTTGGTCCTCACATTCCATCAGCTGTAAATTCTCCGAAATAAAAACCCACTCTTTGTAGCTGGCCTAGTCTCTGTACGTGAGACGAAAGCACAGATGAGGTGGACCACCAGCACTTAACAGATCAGGAGATGGAGGCTGCTTTACCTGCCTGTAATTCATGTTGCACAAGCACAGAATGGAAATAGAAACAGAAAGTGAGAGGTGACGGTGCTCTGATAAACAGCAGCGTGCCCACGTACAGTGTTCTTCAGTTTATAGCTTACAGTTTGTAATAGTGGCTGTAACTTTTCTATACTCTGAATATGTGACTGGTAACTCAAAAGCCATAATGATCGATAATCAGCCTGGATCGAGTAGTTTAGGCTGTCTGCCTGGAGATGGGATGCTGTAGGATAACACAGGATTCCTAAATGAAAACAAGATTCTGCAAAATGTCTGGAACCCGTTATTTATTTATGTAATATGTCATATGAACCATTCTGCAGCTGTCTAGAGTGGTCCTGCGCCTCCCTCCATGAACTTGCGAGCAGGGGCGGTGGGGTTTGGGGTGCTACATGGCTTTACGGCACTGGCACAGTTTTACGAAAGAGACGGGTCATGAATTTCACAGCAACGTCAAACTGAACTGATGAAAACAATATTGTTTTACACATCTTCCCTACAAAATCTAACTACATGACTTAAAAACCTGATATACTGCCTCAGCGAATCATGCAGAGATGTTTTATTCATTTTTAGGTCTTAAATAGTTTGGAAAAGAAAACTGTCAAATCATTATTTAGACAAAACCTGCTCTTCATGCCAAGGACTCTGAGGAACACATAGTGCTGAAGATAAGTCCTGCACAAAGCCACAGCACGAGCTGATACTGATAAACCGTACAGTTACAGGGAGCGTTATTTATTCCTTAACACTGATAAATTTCTAATGTAAAAAATGCGCTGACAGATGCTTTTACTAAAATAGGCACAGAAGCGGAATCTGTCTAATGAAAGAAGAGCATAATAATGCAGGAGGTGGTTTTGGTTGGCCACACTAATCCGAACAGTAACAGTGAAGGTCACACAAACCACCTGAGTGATACCAGCTCAAGCCTTTTCAAAAAGCTGTTTTCACCTGTTTGTATGAGAACTGAGGAGTGATTTTACTAGGGCTGCCCTCTAGAAGTCGAAGATTCGAATCGTCAGTCGGAGGCCCTTTAAGTCGGCTGAGACCCTTTAAGTCGGCTGAGAACCTTCAAGTCGACGGACAACAGTGATCTTTTTTTTCTTCCGTAAAACAGACTAAAGCTTACAGAAATGCACAAGAACTTCACGAATGTAAAAGACATTTTGATAATTATTAAAAGGGGGATAATAAATATGTATGTAAGTTCTAGCTGGGCTGTGACGTATCCTTGCTACAAAATTTAATCCACGTGACGACGTGCGCTGGCGGTTCACCGCTAAAGAAGCCGCGAAGCTGAGAAACACGGGGGGAGCGATGTCACAGAGAAAGTCTGGAGGAGCTTTTAAAAAAGAGAATCTGAACAAATTAAACCCAATTCTGCTCTTCAATCAGTCAGACATCCAACACTGCCATAAACGAGGGAGCTGACTTTCATTTTAGACGTAATGGCTGTTTGCGGTGAAGGGGAAATGGAGCGGAGACGTTTGTTTTATTATAATTCTTTTATTTTAGAACCTAAATTACAGATATTTATATTTATTCGTCTACAGCTAAGATTATCTTTATTTAAGGATAATATAATAAACGGTTACAGGTTTACCATTCTTCTTTTCATCTGTAAATCATTTAAATATGGACGAATCTGATTTTATTTAGCAGTTCATTATTTATGAGAGATGAAAGACGAAGGGTCCTCCTACTGAAGAAGCTGTAAGAAGTGAAATAAAAAAAACTGTAAGCTATAAGCGCTAATGCTTATCATAAATACGCGCTGCTGCCCGACGCTGTATCCTCTAATTAAATCAGGGTCCAGCTCAGATCGATCATCATACATATATATATATACATAATATACATATCTATATATATTTCTTTCAGTTCAGAAATATGTTCCTGTGACTCTGATTACTAGATAATGTGCATGGAGGAAAAATTGTGACCAAATAGTCGAATCATCGACCAGGACGGGGGAAACCGATTCGACTGACAAAATGCTGAGTCGGGTACAGCCCTAGATTTTACTCCATTTCCGTATTTCCGCCCTACTATGATGTCTGAAACCTGATGCTATGGTCTGAAGATCCCAACACAGGTGGTGGTTTGCACCTGCAGCTCTGTGCATCTTTAAACAGCCCAACAATGGATGTTTGACTGATATGCAAAATAACCAACAACAGGCTTGTAAATGTAAACACAGCAGTATTCACACATGCCCACATGCAATCAGAACAGCGCTACCAAATCACAATAGCTGTGTCTAGCTTAGCTTAGATATAAGACGCTCCGTCTATGTGTGGGCAGAGCTGCTAAGACTGCGGATTTACGTAGCACAGAAGCTCCACGCTTCACAGATTTACATGTTTAGTGCGGAAATATTATGGTGATTGGAGAAAACTGCAAACTCTGGAGAACACTATGACAATGGAAAGCTAGTGGACTTTTTACCAGCACTGAGGGCTGTTACTGCAGTAACTCTCTTAACCTCCACCAGGCACAGCACAGGTCCACCCAAACTTTTGAGGAGTGATGTATTTGGTTCACTGCACTATCCAACTCAATATCACATACAGAGTGGACCCTGAGGCAGTCTGACAGTTGTGTCTAGAGCTGCTGGATGTGTTATGTAGAACACTGTTTGTTGTGTCTGTCAGTTGTTGACCCGTAAAAATAATCTTGGAGCGTCTGAAGCCCTGAGGTTGACATTCTGTCAGCAGCTGACCGTGGGCTTGGTTTCCTTTTAATTCTGTCAGATACTTGTGTCAAAGCACAGAAACGTTTTTAGAATGATTTTGGCGTGTCATGCAACTTACACGTAATTCATTTCTTCCCATTCCACAATATAGTTATTCAGATGAGGCGAGTTTTGTCTCTGAAGTCTGCTACTTTAGCTTTAGCACTGGAGTTACAAGGCTAATGTGGCTAACAAGCAATAGAAGCGTTTCCCCCACCAGTTAGCATTGTGCCAACTCGCAGCACAGACTCTAATAGACCTGATCGAGTGGTTTTTGGCACTTTATGACTCATTTTGTATACTGTATATATATAGGAGCGAACGTACAGATACAGTTCAGGCTTTTAAAAAAAAAGTTGCTTGTGCCATTTCTACAGTGTGCTGAACCGCAGGGTCATGTGCGTGAATGCATGTGTGTATTTCATTTTAGTGTATTTGTGAGAACTAAGCATCCATCAGTTGACCTCGTAAAGACAATCTGGCAAACACACACACACACACACACACACACACACACACGCACACACACACACGCGCGCACACACACACACACAGACAGACACACACACACAGACACACGCACAAGCACGCACACACACGCGCACACACACACACACACACACACACACACACACACACACACACGTGCACACAAACACACACATGCGCACACACACACACACACACACACACACACACACACACACACACTCACACACACACACACACAAACGCACACACACACACACACACAGACACACACACACACACAGACACAGACACACACACACACACACACACACACACACACACACACACACACACACACACACACACAGACACGCACACACATACACACACGCGCACACACGCAGGCACACACACACTCACACAGGCATGCACGCACGCACACACACATGTACACACACACGCACATGCACACACACACACACACGCACTCACATGCACACACACGCGCACGCACACACATGCACACGCACATACACAAACACACACACACGTGCACGCACACACTAACACACACGCGCACGCACACGCACATACACAAACACACACACGCACACACTCACACACGCATGCACACACACTCACACATGCGCACACACGCGCACACACACTCACGCATGACACACACACGCCCGAATAGCCCGAATAACCTGGATAACACACTGATCACAACCTGATGTCAACTAAATGTCTTCAGATTTTTGAGGTATATTTATTTGGTGCATATTTGCACTTAATGCCAATTATGCACACACGGCACGTATTCCTTCAGTGCTAAAGTTTTCTTTGTCTGCGAATGCGCTGTGGTAGAACGCTGTGTACGTGTATCCTCATTTTCGGATGAGCTCTTAATTCTTTAGCATAATTCTGCACTCTCTGTCCGTCTGAGCTGCTAACTCTGCATAAACTCGGCTCTGAAATGAAATGTGTTTAAAATGCGTCCACTGCCCCAAGCCTCAAACTCTCATTACTCTCATACTTCCATGGCAGTGATTATGCCTTTACGATGCGACAAGCTGAAAAATGAGCACAGTAAAAGCTCAAACACGACTGGAATGATGCAGGGCCCTGAACCGTCCTTTAGAAGTTCAGGCCCAAAAATGACCATTACAGAAACAGCTCCAAAAAGACCGGCTGGGAGAATAGCCATAACAAACTCATGTTGTAGTTGTATATACATAGTTTCTGACTCACAGCTCACTGAAACAAGTGAAACTGAGAAACTGTGTGAATAATTTCGTCAGTGTTCCTTAATAGAGATATTACGATTTGCTATGTGTACAACCTGACATAGAATTCATTGTCAAAAGAAGGAATTACAGGAATGAGACTTGGTGGGCCGGTTTGACATCATGAGACATGCGAATGATTCAAGTTTCACGCTCGGCCACACATGTAACATGAGCAAGGAGCCACAAGTGCACACATTTGGCGAGCAGTGGTGCCCTCATTGAGTCATCCTGTTAACAGCAGCACCATTTCAGACGGCTGTCTGACGCAGGACTAGTCATGACACAGACTGTTACGATGACTGCCCTTAACTCCACATCCATGTCTCCCAAGACTGCAATGGCATCATGCCAGACAGTCATGAAGTAAAGACCTCCCTTCTATGTTGGTGGAAAGGACCAACGAATCTGTGTGTGGAGGCACCGAACCCAGCACCAAGATGTCACACGTCCAGAAGGTCCTGGTGTAACTCCACCTCCACCCCTACCGCACCATCTGGGACGGATTCTCGTTACAACTCCACTACTCCATGCTGAGACGTCTAGCATGTTGGGCTACAGTCTGGTGTTTCGAAAGTTCACGCTCATTTTGTTTTTGCACTATTGAACCTGTCAAAACATTAAAGGAGTATTTTTTAATTTATGCTCATCAACATTATAATCGAGTACTGCTGTATTCTGTGAGAAGCTTCTCAAAATCTCTGCTTACATATGACTTGTAATGATCTAATTTGTAATGGAACAAGATATTAAACAGATGTGTTGATTGGTAATGCCTCTTCGGTTAGTCGGACAGATAATGAGCCCTGTATTTGAGTAATACACAAACCAGCTCAAAAACTACAATCAGTGACCTGCATGGCTCCTGTTTTCCCTGTTGTGTTCAAAAATCATGGTTTGAAAATACATTTCCTTACACTGACTGTTCTGTGCTTGACTGTGTTCTCTTGTATTAACAGCAAGTCATAAACCATAAGCACTAAACAGTAATGTATGATAGTGAGACTGTTAATAACTGATCAACTGAACAAGATTCCTGAAATGTGGAAGAATGTATGTTATCTGATGATAGCTTTTTCCTAGTTAGCTTAAACTTAAACTTACTTAACAACTTAAAGAACTAAACAGCCTTAATTTTTAACTAATAATGACTATTTTAAGTATTTGTTAGAACAAATCTATATAACATAATGTATATTTCTATGAACGGCTGGGGATGGAGCTGCTGTTGTGTGATGTCATTGGGCCGTGCATAGCACCACTGTGATGCCTAATCCACAATGGTGAGTGAGAGAGAGTGAGTGAGAGAGAGAGAGAGAGAGAGAGAGAGAGAGAGAGAGAGAGAGAGAGAGAGAGAGAGAGAGACAGAGAGAGACAGAGAGAGAGAGAGAGAGAGAGAGAGAGAGAGAGAGAGAGAGAGAGAGAGAGAGAGAGACAGAGAAAGAGAGAGAGAGAAGAGAGAAGAGAAAGAGAGAGAGATAGAGTGAGAGAAAGAGAGAGAGAGAGAGAAAGAGAGAGAGAGAGATAGAGAGAGAGAAAGAGAGAGAGAGAGAGAGACAGAGAGAGAGACAGAGAGAGAGAGAGAGAGAGAGAGAGAGAGAGAGAGATAGAGACAGAGAGAGAGAGAGAGAGAGAGAGAGACAGAGAGAGAGAGAGAGAGAGAGAGAGAGAGAGAGAGAGAGAGAGAGAGAGAGAGAGAGAGACAGAGAGAGAGACAGAGAAAGAGAGAGAGAGAGAGAGAGAGAGAGAGAGACAGAGCGAGAGAGAGAGAGAGAGAGAGAGAGAGAGAGAGAGAGAGAGAGAGAGAGAGAGAGAGAGAGAGAGAGTGGTTTAGGTGCGCCATTAGCTTCATAGCTCCAGTGCTGAACTACAGCAGCAAACTGCAGACAGCTAACATGTCTTGGCTGACTGACTACTTTAAGATCAATGACTACTCCTGCTTGATTTGATGCTGAAGCTACAACCTCTTCCTCGGTTCTTTCTAAGTCTTTCAGCCTCCTGCTGCCAGCAGGGCATCAATTCCTAACCTCCTATAGCCTCGCCAGGGTCGATACAGTGTCAGAGCCGGTCAAAAACACTGAGCGTAATTTCTGGAGGCAGCATTTAATACTCGCTCTGGGAACTGCAGCAGAGAGGGATTAGAATTTACTCACTGATCTGAACTAAGACTGAACTTCCCCCAAAAATCCCACTCACAAAATCCAGCAAACAGGTCAGAATGGCTAGAACAGCAGACCCGGCAGCCTTCTGTGTGCAGTGGCGTCTCCATTCAGAATTACAATGAGACTACAGCAACCCAACTGCAGAGAAATCTCTTTGAGGGTGGAAGGAGCACGGAACAGGAGAGGTGTTCAAGGACTTTCACTGTGACTGAGCAGAAGCACAAAGTTCCCTAATATGAAGTGGCCAGTGAGAGGAAGTACAGGACCGGTGTTTCTATTAAAGTGGCCAGTGACAGTGAGTTGGCACTGGCTTATTCTGCCAAGCCAGTGTTTCTATTAAAGTGGCCAGTGAGAGGAAGTACAATGTATATGTGCTTCTAATGAAGTGGCCAGTAAGTGGGCCAGTAAGTAGGCCACTGGCTAATCTGCAAGACAGTTGTATTGACATTTAGCCTAGGTTCTAGAGGGCTGCAGAGTCTAGTTCATGTTGTTTCTATGGAAATGACCACAATTTGACAATACGGCTGATTCCCCTGAAACCTGTAAGACGCCGCACGCAGGTGTGAGACATGAAGGCGGTGGCAGACAATGTCAGCAACCACAACAGAGAGGATTAAACAGTGTCCAAAACAAGTACAGATGGGTGGAGCCCAGCGCAACAGTCTCTCTTTCCCTCCCTCTCTCTAATATAGAGCTTTGTCCTCGTTCACTGAGAATCTCTTTAGACTACGCAATGTCAAACACAATCAGTCTTTCTGCTGCCGTGCTGCTTTATGAAAGAAAGGATGGAAAAATCCCAAAGCAGTAACAGCGTGTGCAAAAATCTGATGAATTCTCATATAAACTACACAATGACTGTTTACAGCCGCCCCGTCACCAGGGCTGGTCAGTAGCAGGCTGTAATCTGGGTTACATCATCTATAATTAGAGCAACACACCTTTCAAAACACTAATAATCGGATTATAGTTGCTTTTAAGGATTACTGTTTGAACTAGCACACTTGTAACATCAGAAAACAACCAGTCCAACAAAATCTTTTGTTGTATTAAAATTTATTTTCCTCCATTATTTGCACAGCTCTTCAGCAGGAAGCAGTAAATCGTCGCTGTCCAAAGAAAAACATGTATCTCCATGTTTGTTGATTTTTACTTTTATGCCTCATTTGATTACATGAGCTATTGTTTACACTGTGTGGAAAGTTCACAAAGAATGGACCAACAGGAATGGCCCAAAACTGTTTTGAAAGACGTCTGGTTCCATTGACTCCCATTCAAATGAAATGAGGTTTTTGGCCTCTCCTGTAAAGTTGCTATTTTGGAGATACCTGTTTTTTTTTGGACAGCGACGAAATGTAGGATGCTAGATGTGCGGAGACTGATGGACGGGCTGCAGAAGATTCTAGGGCGTCTAAGAGGACTGCAGAACATCAACAACGACGTTCTATGAAGATTCATATCCAGAATGCCAGATTTTTGAAAACTGGTGGATAGATGGATCTTAAAAATGATTATTTATAGATCCCATATACATTTCACAGTGTGTAGTAGTTAAAAATTAAATTATTAAATTGAATTAAATGCTTAAATTATTGCACAAGCTGTTAAACCTGTGCTTCAAACTTCAGACAGTAGTGTAAACATAAAAAGCAGGAGTGGGGAGGTGGTATTTGGCATTATTAATGATTCTTCTAGCTTTATGAAACAATTATGAAAGCAAAGCCAGTCAGTCTAGAAATAGTCCCACTGTAATCAGATTAGATTTCTATTAATATCTTTAGTATTCAGTAGCAAATTACATAATCATGTACCTTTTCACTAAATGGACGTTGTATAGTGTAGTACATGCATATGTCTGTATGTACTGTGTGCACTAACTGTATGCAGTACTGTTTTCTTTGGTGTTTGGGTTCTCATGTTATTATTTCTCTGCTATTATTATAATTTACAGGAACACTGCACACTGCATTTCAATGTATGCACCAACTTAGCCAACTCCTGAATCAGTCTCGACTTTACTGAGTAGTGTTTTGACTGTATATGCTTTTTTAAGGTCACAGTCTGCTGCACTGCAATCGAAATTTTGGTCCTCCATAAAATGGTTTTCCTGTCCACTTCCAAACCTATTCCAGAACACCACCTTCCCTTATAACCAGGAATGCAGTGGAGCGTAAACGCAGGTAAATGCGTGTGATCTGTTAAACATTCTCCCAGTCCGGCCCCACCTCCATCCTGTCCACCTCCCCAAGTCAAAAGAAACGCAGACCCCATACGTCAGTCTCCAGCTCTAGTCCTGGAGAGCTACCTACCTGCAGAGCTGGTTCCAACCACAATTTGCTGCACCTGCTCCAGCGAATCAACCTCCTCCTAAATCCCCGATTAGCTGGATCAGATGTATTAAAGTTAAGGAAGGGACGAGCCAGGTAACTGGATATCGGTTTGGAATTGAATTCTGCCGGACAGTAGCTCTCCATGACTGGGGTTGAAGACCAGCGGCATACACTGTGAAAATGTAAGCAGCTTCGGAACAAAAATAGAAAGTCACTGGGATAACTTGAAATCTGAATCTCAGAATAACAAATTAACAATACGTTATTAAGTTAATAATAACTTAATAAGTTATTAATGTCTTAACAAATAACTCCTCTATTAACTCAGTATGACAAGTTCCTTGAACTCAAAATCTAGTTATATTGTTTTTTAAGATTACAAGTTTGTTCACAGTGTAGCATATCACGCATGCTTCGGGTCTATACTGTCTATTTCACAAATGCGAACCACACCCCTCCGCCAATAAGCGACTGTTTGGGATACTGTAAAACAATGTCTGACATCTGACCGCCTATTCATAATCACTGCATGTAATAGCCTTCTGTTAGGAAGCTTGTGAGGTGGATATGTGAATCCTATTACCACAACTGTGAGCAGATCTGCATCTGTACATTTCTCTAGATCACAGCATTTCACATTAAAACCCCTGTGAGTGACTTTACTTATATCTTGCAGATTTTCGGGTGGGATTCCATTTTAAAGCCAGCTATGTCAGACCCAGCTATGAGAGATCAGAGCTGTTTCTGAAACATCATCAGTTTAATTACTGCCATCCTTCAACATCACGTTATGCAGCACATACTCACCACACGTAATTCTCTCATTCCATGAATCATCTATGGATAGTTTACCATAGTCTGTGTGTTATGTACAGCAAGTGACTGTGAACAGCCCGTTTACATTCATTAATGAATATAATTAACGAGAATAAAATGAGAGAGCTTATTCTCCAAAATTAAACACATCTAAAACTATTAAGATGTTTATTCCTGAGGCAAACTAATAAATAATATAATGATGTTTAATAACAATTAATAATAAAACAAGGAATGCAAATTAATTAGGATTTAATATACTAGAACTAAATACATGTAATTAAATATTGCCAAGTTGTTTAATCCTCAGACTACACACATTATATAAGCTAAGTCAATTTATTTCATACAGATTTTAATACCAATAATAACAATTAAAATGTGATGGCTTGTCTGTTCTCAGGGGCTGTGAAATTATATACAATGTAAAACTGGAATATATATATATATATATATTTTTTATATTATATATATTTTTTACTTTTTTTTTTTTATTAGGCCAACCAATTAAAAATAAAAATCATTATTATTATACTATTATAAAACTATGATTTACTAGTTAAATTTTTTTTTTAATAAGCTCAAGAAACTACGGATAACAATATTATGTTGTCAAATTTCCCACCCCTATATACAGCCATGCAAAAGTTTAGGCACCCTGGTCAAATTCCATATTACGATTGCTTTTCTTTTTTCAATCAAAGCAAATTAAACTATTAAAATGATCCTATTTCAGTGTGTCACCTGTAGAGGATGTGTTAACTAATTACTTTGTTAAAATGAACAAATCAGCAAAACAGGTCTATTAATTCTAATCATTATTTAAATCAACAAAACAGGTTCTTTGTTCAGGGTTGCTGAAACAGTTTATAGGACTGTAGCAGCCCGAGAGAAGAGAAATCTCTTTCAGATGCCTGCTCGGTATAGCTGAGCATGAAGGCAGTATGTGGCCCAGAGGTAATTGTGAAGGTTTGAGATCATAGTGTAAAATATTCTTCAATGAAAGAGCCTCTTAAGGAGCTCTGGACGTCACTCTGGCCCAACCATTCTAAGTCACCTGACCTGAGGGGCCTGGAGTGGGGGGATCACAAGATCCTGCAGGCCAAACATCCATTTTGGCAAACAGGAACAATCACACAGGCACAGCCGAGCTTAAAATAGACAGCGAGCACTAGACGGGGATTTCAGTGAGACGTCTAAGATGAGGGCGACTTTGATATGTTTCCGATTAAGAGGAAGGCTCAGTCAGACACCGAAAGCAGAAGCACTGCGAGACCACATCCTGTCGTACTGTCAGCAGCGCTTACGTCCGTCTCCAGACCACACAGCGACCCTCGCTTTGTGTCTGAGGCCGAAAACCACGCATTTCGCCTTTTTGCACCGATGCATAGCAACTAAACGTGTGATAGCCCTTCGTTGCACAAAGGTCACAGCTTTAAATGCATGCGTCCGTACAGAGCACAGCAGCAGACTGAGCACCAAGAAGAACATCTGAAACCTGCACACCATGTTCTGCTCTGTTAGTGGGTGTTGGAAAAATGAAGGTCTCGAGATCTCCCCCCACCCTCCTTACCATAAATGTAGTCGGACAATGAGTGAAAATGAGCTGCGTGGTGTCTACATTAGCTTGATTTCATTTTAACACTGAAGCTACGACGCTAATGCAACAAGCAACAGAAGCCCATGCTTATACCCCCGTCAATTAGCATGGTGCTAACTGCACGTGTAAATCATTGCACGGTATGAAGTTGTTCAGTAATCTCTAACAGACTTGATTCTGTGGTTTCTGGCACGGAGTGACACACTGTTATCCTTGACCATGTTCTTCAGGACTGGTTTCAGCTATGAGGCACCCTTTCATGTATTTTAACTTAGCCCAGTGATGACCGGTCAGACACAAGCTTCCATTACCTGGTCAGTACATTAGACACAGTTCCAGAGCTAACATTAAACAAGCAAACTCCAGACACCGACACCTCTGGGTTGATGTTCTACATTTATGGAAATTCATTAACATGGAACATGGAAACACATTAATATATTCAATCTGTGAACGATGCAAAAATGTACTGTACTGGGTGAACGTAGGGTATTTAGAGTTGCTTACTTCGGGGGTCTTAGCTATTACAGTGTGTTACCTAATGTATTATTAGGGAGGTTGTACTTCAGCCTAGCTGGTTCTCACCGTTACACTGGGAGCTGTTTATCTGCTTCTAGACTACAGCAAATTAGTGCTAGCCCTTATGAAACATGGGAAACAAGTGCATATATTGTTGCATATATTGATTATCGTGATAAATTATATTACAATATATTGTATAAATACATAAGGAATTGCCGCTTTCATACTATATATATATACAATATATATATATATATATATATATATATATATATATATATATATATATATATATATATATAATATATATATTTATTATATATCTATATATATATATATATATATATATATATATAGTATTATTATATATATATATATATATTATATAGTATATATACATATATATATTATATATATATATAATATATATATAGTATATAGCGTATTATATATATATCTATATATATATATAGATATATATATATATATATATAATATCTATATGTATGACAAAGCGGCAATTCCTTATGTATTATACAATATATTGTAATCTATATTAGTCACTCTATATCAATCATATGCAAAATATACTGCACTTGTTTCCCATATGACATTGTATATATTTAATATATTGCACTATATTTTCCAATACATTGCCAATATATTAGCGTTTCATAAGGGGCTAGCAACCTAATTTTACTGTAGTCCTAGAAGGCAGATAATTAATCAATTCAGGTACCACACTGTAAAAGGCTATAAAAGACCCGAAAGTAAGGCAACTCTAAATACCCTACGTTCACCTAGTACAGTACAGTTTATCATCGTTCACAAGATTGAATATATTAATGTGTTTCCATGTTCCAGTTGTTAATGAATTTTCATTAAATGTAGAACATACAACCCAGATGTGACGGTGTCTGAGTTGGAGTTTTGCTTGTTTAATGTTAGCTCTGGAACTGTGTCCTAATGTACTGACCAGGTAATGGGGTAAGCTTGTGTCTGACGCGGTCCATCCACTGGGCTAAGTTAAAATAGATGAAAGGGTATGCATCATTAGCTGAAACCAGTCCCTAGAAGAACAATGGTCAAGGATAACGTGTGCCAAAACTCCGTGCCAGAAACCACAGAATCAAGTCTGTTAGAGATTACTGAACAAACTTCATACCGTGCAATGATTTACACGTGCAGTTAGCACCATGCTAATTGACGGGGGTTATAAAGCATGGGGCTTCTGTTGCTTGTTGCATTAGCGTCGTAGCTTCAGTGTTAAAATGAAATCAAGCTAATGTAGACACCACGCAGCTCATTTTCACTCATTGTCCGACTACATTTATGGTAAGGAGGGTGGGGGGGAGATCTCAAGACCTTCATTTTTCCAACACCCACTAACAGAGCAGAACATGGTGTGCAGGTTTCAGATGTTCTTCTTGGTGCTCAGTCTGCTGCTGTGTTCTGTACGGACGCATGCATTTAAAGCTGTGACCTTTGTGCAACGAAGGGCTATCACACGTTTAGCTGCTATGCATCGGTGCAAAAAGGTGAAATGCGTGGTTTTCGGCCTCAGACACAAAGCGAGGGTCGCTGTGTGGTCTGGAGACGGACGTAAGCGCTGCTGACAGTACGACAGGATGTGGTCTCGCAGTGCTTCTGCTTTCGGTGTCTGTCTGAGCCTTCCTCTTAATCGGAAACATATCAAAGTCGCCCTCATCTTAGACGTCTCACTGAAATCCCCGTCTAGTGCTCGCTGTCTATTTTAAGCTCGGCTGTGCCTGTGTGATTGTTCCTGTTTGCCAAAATGGATGTTTGGCCTGCAGGATCTTGTGATCCCCCCACTCCAGGCCCCTCAGGTCAGGTGACTTAGAATGGTTGGGCCAGAGTGACGTCCAGAGCTCCTTAAGAGGCTCTTTCAGTATATTTTACACTATGATCTCAAACCTTCACAATTACCTCTGGGCCACATACTGCCTTCATGCTCAGCTACACCGAGCAGGCATCTGAAAGAGATTTCTCTTCTCTCGAGCTGCTACAGTCCTATAAACTGAACCCTGAACAAAGAACCTGTTTTGTTGATTTAAATAATTATTAGAATTAATAGACCTGTTTTGCTGATTTGTTCATTTTAACAAAGTAATTAGTTAACACATCCTCTTCAGGTGACACACTGAAATAGGATCATTTTAATAGTTTAATTTGCTTTGATTGAAAAAAGAAAAGCAATCGTAATATGGAATTTGACCAGGGTGCCTAAACTTTTGCATGGCTGTATATAGGGCTGGGAAATTTGACAACATAATATTGTTGTCTGTCATTTCTTGAGCTTATTAAAAAAAAAAAATTAACTAGTAAATCAACTTGTTTTTATTTTTAATTGGTTGGCCTAATAAAAAAAAAAAGTAAAAAATATATATAATATAAAAAATTTTAAAATATATATATTCCAGTTTTACATTGTATATAATTTCACAGCCCCTGCGAAAAGACAAGTTATCACATTTTAATTGTTATTATTGGTATTAAAATCTGTATGAAATAAATTGACTAAGCTTATATAATGTGTGTAGTCTGAGGATTAAAAAACTTGGCAATAATTAATTACATGTATTTAGTTCTAGTATATTAAATCCTAATTAATTTGCATTCCTTGTTTTATTATTAATTGTTATTAAACATTATTATATTATTTATTATTTGGCCTCAGGAATAAACATCTTAATAGTTTTAGATGTGTTTAATTTTGGAGAATAAGCTCTCTCATTATCTCGTTATTTATACTCATGATCCATAATGAATGTAAACGGGCTGTTCTTCAGACTCTTGCTGTACATAACACACAGACTGTGATAAACTATCCATAGATGATTCATGGAATGAGAGAATTACGTGTGGTGAGTATGTGCTGCATAACGTAATGTTGAAGGATGGCAGTAATTAAACTGATGATGTTTCAGAAACAGCTCTGATCTCTCATAGCTGGGTCTGACATAGCTGGCTTTAAAATGGAATCCCACCCGAAAACCTGCAAGATATAAGTGAAGTCACTCACAGGGGTTTTAATGTGAAATGCTGTGATCTAGAGAAATGTACAGATGCTGATCTGCTCACAGTTGTGGTAATAGGATTCACATATCCACCTCACAAGCTTCCTAACAGAAGGCTATTACATGCAGTGATTATGAATGAGCTGTCAGATGTCAGACATTGTTTTGCTGTATCCCAAACAGTCGCTTATTGGCGGAGGGGTGTGGTTTGCATTTGTGAAATAGACAGTATAGACCCGAAGCATGCGTGATATGCTACACTGTGAACAAACGTGTAATCTTAAAAAACAATATAACTAGATTTTGAGTTATTTGTTAAGACATTAATAACTTATTATTAACTTAATAATGTATTGTTAATTTGTTATTCTGAGATTCAGATTTCAAGTTATCCCAGTGACTTTCTATTTTTGTTCCGAAGCTGCTTACATTTTCACCGTGTATGCCACTGGTCTTCAGCCCTAGTCATGGAGAGCTACTGTCCGGCAGAATTCAATTCCAAACCGATATCCAGTTACCTGGCTCGTCCCTTGCTTAACTTTAATACATCTGATCCAGCTAATCGGGGATTTAGGAGGAGGCTGATTCGCTGGAGCAGGTGCAGCAAATTGTGGTTGGAACCAGGCTCTGCAGGTAGGTAGCTCTCCAGGACTAGAGCTGGAGACTGACGTATGGGGTCTGCGTTTCTTTTGACTTGGGGAGGTGGACAGGATGGAGGTGGGGCCGGACTGGGAGAATGTTTAACAGATCACACGCATTTACCTGCGTTTACGCTCCACTGCATTCCTGGTTATAAGGGAAGGTGGTGTTCTGGAATAGGTTTGGAAGTGGACAGGAAAACCATTTATGGAGGACCAAAATTTCGATTGCAGTGCAGCAGACTGTGACCTTAAAAAAGCATATACAGTCAAAACACTACTCAGTAAAGTCGAGACTGATTCAGGAGTTGGCTAAGTTGGTGCATACATTGAAATGCAGTGTGCAGTGTTCCTGTAAAATTATAATAATAGCAGAGAAAATAATAACATGAGAACCCCAAACACCAAAGAAAAACAGTACTGCATACAGTTAGTGCACACAGTCCATACAGACATATGCATGTACTACACTATACAAACGTCCATTAGTGAAAAGGTACATGATTATGTAATTTGCTACTGAATACTAAAGATATTAATAGAAAAATCTAATCTGATTACACAGTGGGACTATTTCTAGGACTGACTGGCTTATGCTTTCATAATTGTTTCATAAAGCTAGAAGAATCATTAATAATGCCAAATACCACCTCCCCACTCCTGCTTTTATTGTTTACACTACTGTCTGAAGTTTGAAGCACAGGTTTAACAGCTTGTGCCAATAATTTAAGCATTAATTCAATTTATAATTACAATTTTTTAACTACTACACACTGTGAATGGTAATCTATAAATAATCATTTTAGATCTATAAATAATCATTTTTTGAAAGATCTTCCGTTCTATGTCAGTCTCTTACCAGTACTTTCAAAAATCTGGCATTCTGGATATGAATCTCTCATATAACGGAGAGGCGTTGTTGATGTTCTGCAGTCCTCTCCTTCCTCAGACGCCACCCTACCAGCAATCTCTCCTCTGATCAGCCCTATTTCGCCATCAGTCTCCGCACTCCACATCTAGCACAATCCACTTCATTTCGTTGTCCTAACTGTCCACTAAAAAAAACTCATATCAGGTATCTCCAAAATAGCAACTTTTCCTTCACAGCCTGTAGAGGCCAAAATCACACTCATTATCATTTGGAATGGGAGTCAATGGAACATCAGATAAAGTTCTGTCTTTCAAAGACAGTTTTGGGCCATTCCTGTTGGATTCTGATTTTTAAGCTATTCAAAACAATTTGTGAACTTTCCACACAGTGTAAACAAAAAGTTCATTCCTCCAATACTTGTAAATCAAATGAGGCATAAAAGTAAAAATCAACAAACATGGAGATACATGTTTTTCTTTGGACAGCGACGATTTACTGCTTCCTGCTGAAGAGCTGTGAAATTTTACAGGACTGGTTTGTTGATGTTACAAGTGTGCTAGTTCAAACAGTAATCCTTAAAAGCAACTATAATCCGATTATTAGTGTTTTGAAAGGTGTGTTGCTCTAATTATAGATGATGTAACCCAGATTACAGCCTGCTACTGACCAGCCCTGGTGACGGGGCGGCTGTAAACAGTCATTGTGTAGTTTATATGAGAATTCATCAGATTTTTGCACACGCTGTTACTGCTTTGGGATTTTTCCATCCTTTCTTTCATAAAGCAGCACGGCAGCAGAAAGACTGATTGTGTTTGACATTGCGTAGTCTAAAGAGATTCTCAGTGAACGAGGACAAAGCTCTATATTAGAGAGAGGGAGGGAAAGAGAGACTGTTGCGCTGGGCTCCACCCTTCTGTACTTGTTTTGGACACAGTTTAATCCTCTCTGTTGTGGTTGCTGACATTGTCTGCCACCGCCTTCATGTCTCACACCTGCGTGCGGCGTCTTACAGGTTTCAGGGGAATCAGCCGTATTGTCAAATTGTGGTCATTTCCATAGAAACAACATGAACTAGACCCTGCAGCTCTCTAGAACCTAGGCTAAATGTCAATACAACTGGCTTGCAGATTAGCCAGTGGCCCACTTAGTGGCCCACTTATTGTCCACTTCATTAGAAGCACATATACATTGTACTTCCTCTCACTGGCCACTTTAATAGAAACACCGGTCCTGTACTTCCTCTCACTGGCCACTTCATATTAGGGAACTTTGTGCTTCTGCTCAGTCACAGTGAAAGTCCTTGAACACCTCTCCTGTTCCGTGCTCCTTCCACCCTCAAAGAGATTTCTCTGCAGTTGGGTTCCTGTAGTCTCATTGTAATTCTGAATGGAGGCGCCACTGCACACAGAAGGCTGCCGGGTCTGCTGTTCTAGCCATTCTGACCTGTTTGCTGGATTTTGTGAGTGGGATTTTTTGGGGAAGTTCAGTCTTAGTTCAGATCAGTGAGTAAATTCTAATCCCTCTCTGCTGCAGTTCCCAGAGCGAGTATTAAATGCTGCCTCCAGAAATTACGCTCAGTGTTTTTGACCGGCTCTGACACTGTATCGACCCTAGCGAGGCTATAGGAGGTTAGGAATTGATGCCTTGCTGGCAGCAGGAGGCTGAAAGACTTAGAAAGAACCGAGGAAGAGGTTGTAGCTTCAGCATCAAATCAAGCAGGAGTAGTCATTGATCTTAAAGTAGTCAGTCAGCCAAGACATGTTAGTCGTCTGCAGTTTGCTGCTGTAGTTCAGCACTGGAGCTATGAAGCTAATGGCGCACCTAAACCACTCTCTCTCTCTCTCTCTCTCTCTCTCTCTCTCTCTCTCTCTCTCTCTCTTTCTCTGTCTCTCTCTCTCTCTCTCTCTTTCTTTGTCTCTCTCTGTCTCTCTCTCTCTTTCTCTGTCTCTCTCTGTCTCTCTCTCTCTCTCTCTCTCTCTTTCTCTTTCTCTCTCTCTCTCTCTCTCTCTCTCTCTCTCTGTCTCTCTCTCTGTCTCTATCTCTCTCTCTTTCTCTGTCTCTCTCTCTCTCTCTCTCTCTTTCTCACTCTCTCTCTCTTTCTCTCTCTCTCTCTGTCTCTCTCTGTCTCTCTCTCTCTCTTTCTCACTCTCTCTTTCTCACTCTCTCTCTCTTTCTCTCTCTCTCTCTGTCTCTCTCTCTGTCTCTCTCTCTCTCTTTCTCTCTCTCTCTCTCTCTCTCTCTCTCTCTCTTTCTCTCTCTCTCTCTGTCTCTCTCTCTCTATCTCTCTCTCTCTCTCTCACTCACTCACTCTCTCTCACTCACCATTGTGGATAAGGCATCACAGTGGTGCCATGCACGGCCCAATGACATCACGCAACAGCAGCTCCATCCCCAGCCGTTCATAGAAATATACATTATGTTATATAGATTTGTTCTAACAAATACTTAAAATAGTCATTATTAGTTAAAAATTAAGGCTGTTTAGTTCTTTAAGTTGTTAAGTAAGTTTAAGTTTAAGCTAACTAGGAAAAAGCTATCATCAGATAACATACATTCTTCCACATTTCAGGAATCTTGTTCAGTTGATCAGTTATTACCAGTCTCACTATCATACGTTACTGTTTAGTGCTTATGGTTTATGACTTGCTGTTGACTAATACAAGAGAACACAGTCAAGCACAGAACAGTCAGTGTAAGGAAATGTAAACCATGATTTTTGAACACAACAGGGAAAACAGGAGCTGTGCAGGTGACTGATTGTAGTTTTTGAGCTGGTTTGTGTATTACTCAAATACAGGGCTCATTATCTGTCCGACTAACCAAAGAGGCATTACCAATCAACACATCTGTTTAATATCTTGTTCCATTACAAATTAGATACATATTACAAGTCATATGTAAGCAGAGATTTTGAGAAGCTTCTCACAGAATACAGCAGTACTCGATTATAATGTTGATGAGCATAAATTAAAAAATACTCCTTTAATGTTTTGACAGGTTCAATAGTGCAAAAACAAAATGAGCGTGAACTTTCGAAACACCAGACTGCAACCCAACATGCTAGACGTCTCAGCATGGAGTAGTGGAGTTGTAACAAGAATCCGTCCCATGCAGCTTGAATATTCTCACACAGTTCCTGCAGATGGTGCGGTAGGGGTGGAGGTGGAGTGGCACCAAGCCTTCTGGACATGTGACATCTTGGTGCTGGCCACGGTGCCTCCACACACAGATTCGTTGGTCCTTTCCACCAAGATAGAAGGGAGGTCTTTACTTCATGACTGTCTGGCACGCTGCCATTGCAGTCTTTGGAGACATGGATGTGGAGTTAAGGGCAGTCATCGTAACAGTCTGTGTCATGACTAGTCCTGCGTCAGACAGCCGTCTGAAATGGTGCTGCTGTTAACAGGATGACTCAATGAGGGCACCACTGCTCGGCAAATGTGTGCACTTGTGGCTCCCTGCTCATGTTACATGTATGGCCGAGCGTGAAACGAATCATACGCATGTCTCATGATGTCAGACCGGCCCACCAAGTCTCATTCCTGTAATTCCTTCTTTTGACAATGAATTCTATGTCAGGTTGTACACATAGCAAATCGTAATATCTCTATTAAGGAACACTGACAACATTTTTTACACAGTTTCTCAGTTTCACTTGTTTCAGTGAGCTGTGAGTCAGAAACTATGTATATACAACTACAACATGAGTTTGTTATGGCTGTTCTCCCAGCCGGTCTTTTTGGAGCTGTTTCTGTTGTAATGGTCATTTTTGGGCCTGAACTTCTAAAGGACGGTTCAGGGCCCTGCATCATTCCAGTCGTGTTTGAGCTTTTACTGTGCTCATTTTTCAGCTTGTCGCATCGTAAAGGCATAATCACTGCCATGGAAGTATGAGAGTAATGAGAGTTTGAGGCTTGGGGCAGTGGACGCATTTTAAACACATTTCATTTCAGAGCCGAGTTTATGCAGAGTTAGCAGCTCAGACAGACAGAGAGTGCAGAATTATGCTAAAGAATTATAAGCTCATCCGAAAATGAGGATACACGCACACAGCGTTCTACCACAGCGCATTCGCAGACAAAGAAAACTTTAGCACTGAATGAATACGTGCCGTGTGTACATAATTGGCATTAAGTGCAAATATGCACCAAATAAATATACCTCAAAAATCTGAAGACATTTAGTTGACAACAGGTTGTGATCAGTGTGTTATCCGGGTTATTCGGGCTATTCGGGCGTGTGTGTGTCATGCGTGAGTGTGTGTGCGCATGTGTGAGTGTGTGTGCATGCGTGTGTGCGTGTGTGTGTTTGTGTATGTGCGTGTGCATGTGTGTGCGTGCGCGTGTGTGTTAGTGTGTGCGTGCACGTGTGTGTGTGTTTGTGTATGTGCGTGTGCATGTGTGTGCGCGCGCGTGTGTGTGTGCGTGCGCGTGTGTGTGCATGTGAGTGCGTGTGTGTGTGTGCATGTGCATGTGTGCCTGCGTGTGTGCGCGTGTGTGTATGTGTGTGCGTGTCTGTGTGTGTGTGTGTCTGTGTGTGTGTGTGTCTGTGTCTGTGTGTGTGTGTGTGTGTGCGTTTGTGTGTGTGTGTGTGTGTGTGTGAGTGTGTGTGTATGTGTGTGTGTGTGTGTGTGTGTGTGCGCATGTGTGTTTGTGTGCGCTTGTGTGTGTGTGTGTGCGTGTGAGTGCGTGTGTGTGTGTGCGCGTGTGTGTGTGCGTGCTTGTGCGTGTGTGTGTGTCTGTGTGTGTGTCTGTGTGTGTGTGTGTGTGTGTTTGTGTGCACGTGTGTGTGTGTGTGTGTGTGCGTGTGAGTGCGTGTGTGTGCGCGCGCGTGTGTGTGTGTGTGCGCGCGTGTGTGTGTGTGTGTGTGTGTGTGTGTGTGTGTGTGTTTGCCAGATTGTCTTTACGAGGTCAACTGATGAATGCTTAGTTCTCACAAATACACTAAAATGAAATACACACATGCATTCACGCACATGACCCTGCGGTTCAGCACACTGTAGAAATGGCACAAGCAACTTTTTTTTTTAAAGCCTGAACTGTATCTGTACGTTCGCTCCTATATATATATACAGTATACAAAATGAGTCATAAAGGGCCAAAAACCACTCGATCAGGTCTATTAGAGTCTGTGCTGCGAGTTGGCACAATGCTAACTGGTGGGGGAAACGCTTCTATTGCTTGTTAGCCACATTAGCATTGTAACTCCAGTGCTAAAGCTAAAGTAGCAGACTTCAGAGACAAAACTCGCCTCATCTGAATAACTATATTGTGGAATGGGAAGAAATGAATTACGTGTGAGTTCCAGGACACGCCAAAATACATTCTAATAATGTTTCTGTGCTTTGACACAAGTATCTGACAGAATGAAAGCAAACCCAGCCCACGGTCAGCTGCTGACAGAATGTCAACCTCAGGGCTTCAGACGCTCCAAGATTATTTTTACGGGTCAACAACTGACAGACACAACAAACAGTGTTCTACATAACACATCCAGCAGCTCTAGACACAACTGTCAGACTGCCTCAGGGTCCACTCTGTATGTGATATTGAGTTGGATAGTGCAGTGAACCAAATACATCACTCCTCAAAAAGTTTGGGGGACCTTGTGCTGTGCCTGGTGGAGGTTAAACAGAGTTACTGCAGTAAAACAGCCCTCAGTGCTGGTAAAAAAGTCCACTCAGCTTTCCATCGTCATAGTGTTCTCCAGAGTTTGCAGTTTTTCTCAATCACCATAATTATTTCCGCACTAAACATGTAAATCTGTGAAGTGTGGAGCTTCTGCTGCCTACGTAAATCCGGCAGTCTATAGCAGCTCTGCCCACACATAGACGGCAGCGTATTATATCTATAGCTTATAGCTATGACACAGCTATTGTGATTGGTGCGCTGTTCTGATTGCCAGCGTGGGCATGTGTGAATTTACTGCTGTGTTTACATTTACTAAGCCTGTTTGTTTGGTTATTTTGCCATATCAGTCAAACATCCATTGTTGGGCTGTTTAAAGATGCACATAGAGCATGCAAGGTGCAAACCACCACCTGTGTTGGGATCTTCAGACCAATAGCATCAGGTTTCAGACATCATAGTAGTGGCGGAAAATACGGAAATGGAGTAAATAATCTAGGGCTGTTACCCGACTCAGCATTTTGTCAGTCGAATCGGATTCGCGAGTTCCTGGTCGATGATTCGACTATTTGTTTCACAATTTTTCCTCCATGCACATTATCTAGTCAATCAGAGGATCACCGGAACATATTTCTGAAATGAAAGCAATCATATATCAGATTATGGATATTATGTCTATTATATATATGTTATGATGATCGATCTGAGCTGCGACCCCCCTGATTTTGTTAATGTAGAGGATTTACGCAGCGCGGGCAGCAGCGCGTATTTATGAGAGTTTAGCATTAGCGCTTTATAGCTTACAGTTTTTTTTTATTTCACTTTTACAGCTTCTTCAGTACGGAGGACCCTTGTCCTTTCATCTCCTATCATAAAATAATGGGAACTCGCTAAATAAAATCCAGATTCCGTCAAATTTAACATGATTTACAGATGAAACGACGAATGGTACACCTGTAACCGTGTATTATATTATCCTTAAATAAAGATAAATCTTAGCTGTAGACGAATAAATATAAAATATCTGTGTAATTTAGGGTTCTAAAATAAAAAGAATTATAAAAAACAAAAACGCCTCCGCATCCGTTTCCCCTTCACCGCAAACTAGCCACTTACGTCTAAAATGAGAAGTCAGCTCACACCTAGTTTATGGGTACAGTGTTGGCCTGTAATGATGGATTGAAGAGGCGAATTGGGTCTTAATATTGAGTCAGATTTCTCTTTTTTAAAAGCTCCTCCAGCCTTTCTCTGTGACATCTTCCCCCCGTGTTTCTCAGCTTCGCGGCTTCTTGAGCGGTGAACACGACGCGCACGTCGTAACATGGAATAAAGTTCGTTAGCCAGATACGTCACAGCCCAGCTACGAACTTACATACATATTTATTATCCCCCTTTTTAATAATTGCACCAAAATGTCTTTTACATCGTTGAAGTGCTTGTGCAATTTCTGGTAAGCTTAGTCTGTTTTACGGAAGAAAAAAAAAATCACTAGTTGCTCCGCTCGACTTGAATGTTCATCAGCGCTTAAGGTCCAGCCGACTTAAAGGGCCTCCGATGACGATTCGAAATCTTCGAATTCTAGAGGGCAGCCTAGTAAATCAACTCCTCAGAGACTCATACAAACAGGTGAAAAACAGCTTTTGAAAAAAAGGTTGAGCTGGACGCTCAGGACAACCATGGTTTGGGACCTTAACTGTACGTTCGGATTAGTGGGCCAACAAAACCACCTCGCATGCATGCTCTTCTTTCATGACAGATGCTTCTGTGCCTATTTTAGAACAAGGCATGGTCAGCAGCATTTACATTGAAAGTTCTCAGGTAAGGAATAAAGACGTTCCCGGAACTGTACGGTTATCAGTATCAGCGGGCTGGGCTTGGCGGATAAACAACACATGTGTTCCTCAGGTCTGGCGGAAGAGCAAGGTTTTGATAAATAATGATTTGAAGTTCTTCAACATGGTGAGGGGGGGGGTGGGTGGGGCGGGGGGGGGGGGGGGGGGTGACCCTTCAAACAAAAATGGGAAAAAAACAAAATACACCTCTGCATATTCGCTGATGAAAGTATTATCAGGTTTTAAGTAGAAGATTTGTAGGGAAGATGTGTAAACAATATTTGACATCAGTTAGGACGTCTGGATAGCCCGTTTTTCGTAAAACGTCCAGTGCGTAAAGCAGTAGACCAACCCACAGACCGCCGCAATCATGGGGGAGGCGCGGACACTAGACGCTGCAGAAGGTCATATGCATTATTACATAAATAAAATAACTGGAGACATTTGAGATCTTGTCAAGTAAACCTGTGTATCTACGCACCCCAGGAGAAACCAAAATTATACCAGGTATACACGATCTTATGGCTTTTGATACAGCCATCAATAGAATAATCACCTAAACTGATTATACTATAAAAAAAAATTACTTTCTCTTTTATCAGATACTCAATCTCTTCTACATCTTTCACATAAACATTCTTAATTTCTTTATTTTTTTCCTTTATTTTTTTACTCTTCTTCATAATATCCATTCCATAACAACTCTTATTACTTCTAATCCATTCTTTCCTTATTCACCCTCCCATTTCTCCAAACCCCCCCCCCCCTTTTTCTCTCTCTCCTCCACCCCCATCTCTTTCTTATCTCAATACTTTTTTTCCTCCCTCTTTTTTTCTATCCCCTCTTTCTTTTTCCTCCTCTT
>JAMWET010007761.1:132500-325179 GCA_024036415.1 Prochilodus magdalenae | reverse complement strand
TCTAAAGCCTGTAGGCGCTTCCTAAAGCTCCCCAAACGCTTTTTCAGCGCGCTAATGCAAATGACAATGACCAACTGTCATGTTGTACTGCCGACGTTTCATAGATTTTCACTTCTAATTGCTTAGAAACCAGTTTTTCCTTCATTCTATACATACTTTAAAGTGTTCCTCCATGTCAGAAATATGTCTTCCGTCCAAAACCAGTTTCCATTACAATGGTGGAGCTTTTGGCAGTTTCAAAAGCCTGTAGCGCTTCTCAGCTCCCAAATGCAATGGAAATTGACTACTGTTCAGTTGTACTGCAATCGATGTCACCTTCCATAGTGCTTGAGAACCTATGGTCTCCTCTTTTTATCCTACATTTTTAAAGTGTTCCCATGTCAGAAAACTTGTTTGTTTTGTGGTCGGTTTCAACACAACAAAGTTTCACTATACAACGTTTGACGCCTTTTTGGCCGTATGCTAAAGCTGTAGACAACTAATACAATGCACATCACATATTTTCACCTAGGAAGTGTCATTAGGAATTGATCAATTGAACGTTTTCAAAATGGCTTCACAATAAAATCTTATAGAATAAAAAGAATAAAGTCCAATGAAAGTTACGAGCATCACATCCCCTTCCTCCTGTTTTGTTTCCAGCAGTGACGCTAAGATTACTGTCGCAAGTGCTAGAAGTGCAGATAGGATTTATGGAAGTGTTATAACAGCATCAACTTAATCGCAGGATATTATTTATTATGTGGATGCTTTTGATGTCATCGGAGATGCTCTTAGAAGACCTTCACTTTTTGTGTTTGATATCCCCGTTAATGAATAAGACAAGCACTGACATATAGAAAATAGCTGGTCCTGCATCATCATAATGTGTCTATAGTAATTAATACCCTTTGACTATATTTTGTAATCCCTATAACTATAGTAGTTACTAACTGTGAAAAGTAGTAATCCCTAGCCTATATAATACTACCTATGTCTAGGGATCCCTAGAATCTAGAGTAGTATCCCGGTTCTATAGTAGTAATCCTTATGGCTATATTCTTATGACTAATGCCCCTAATCCCTATGACAGTACATTAATCCACTATGATTTTAGTAGTAATTCTGGATGTTATAGTAGTAACCCAGTAGTATTCACCTATGTCTAATAGTAAATAATCCCTATGACTAATTAGTAACCCCAATTGCATTTAGTATCCCTAATGTCGTATATTAGTACCCCCCTAATGTCTTATCTTATAGTACTAATCCCTATGACTAGAGTTAGTAATCTCTCTGATTTTAGGAGTAATCCCATACACTTTTAGTAGAATTCCTATGTGTATAGTAGTATCTCTAGGCCTTTAGTAATAAGCCCTATGTCTAATGATTCCTATGTCTAGAGTATTAATACCCTGTGTCTATAGTAGTTTATCCTTATGAATATTTAGTAACCCCCTTTGTCTACATTAGTAACCCTATGTCTATAGTTAGGAACCCCTATGGCTACATTCGTAATCCCTATGTCCTATCTTAGGAGACCCCTATTGCTTATATTGTAACCTCCATGACTATATTAGTAATCTTCTATGACTACATTAAGTAATCCCTATGTCTAATAGTTAGTAATTCCCAATGACTACATTACTAACCCCCTATGACTACATTAGTAATCCCGAATGAATATAGTAGTAATATTCAGTAGTAAAATCTTTGCAGTGTTTGAAATGGATTTTGTGAAAATGTTGACATACCTGCAGGTTTTAATTGTGCAGTTGAGGTGCTCCGCTCAAGTTCCATTTTTTGGATTCATCTTATGCAGTGTCGTCACTGAATGAGGAGGAATTGGAAAGAATGTTTTAATTTAATGAGAAGAATTATACATTTAAAATCACTGATTAATATAAATTAAATCGTAAAAATGATTTACTTAAAACGCTGTTCTGTTAAAGCTCGACATCGTGGTCAGAGTGGCCCACATTCATCACAGCTGCTTACGGTCGATTTACGTTACACAAAACTTTATTAACTAATATTAAGTAAGGCCATTTGTGAACATGAACTACACACGAAGGAACTACAGTAAAAAAATGAGCCTATATTAAGTTAAAAACACACAAGTGTTTCAGTAATATCGGAAGGTATTTATGGACCTTAAAGAACACAGATACCATCGATCATCACTGGCTATTGTTAACGATGAACTCGCCTGAATTCATATTTCTTTCTCACGTCCATTGATTATATACCTCCATAGATAAAGTTTAATAAATTCTTTGTGGAATGTTCAATAAAGCCTAAATATAAATAACACCTATGCACAGCAGGTCGTGTACTAAGTCCTTTCACACTTCCCTTGGGCCCCTTTAGTTTATCCCCTGGTTAAGTTTATTAACCTTATTAACAGCTCTTATAAACGTCATTTTTGAATCAGTGTGCCTAAGGCAGTGCACCAGTGTCTATGATGTTCTGTGGTCTTTTTTCTGTAAGGTCCCTGCTGTCTGAAGAAAGAAGGAGGGAGCTAAGAGGAGGAAAGAAAAGAAAAAAAAGAAAGAATGTTTTGTGACACAACCCATCGTGATGAAGGACACATCCTCGTCTGCGTTCTCTCGATATCTTTTTAAATTCCAGATTGGGGGTTTTCCAGTCGGCATTTGCTTTGGAGTTACACACAGACTATGCTTCTGCTTGGCTGTCCACAATCCACATTCAGCTGACATGTAATCCCAAACTTGTTGTTAGCTAATTCAGAGAAGATAGGAATAAAGACACTTTAGTGGGGATAAAATCGAGATTTCCTAAACAGCATTCATCGCTGTTCAAAGGAAAACAAGTATCACCAAAATGGCAGCTTTGCAGGAGAGGGCAGAAACCCCATTTAGTTTACTGTAAGAAAAGGAAAAGGATCGTTTCTGTAGGCCCGTTCATCATGAAACGTTCACACAGTGTAAACAGCAGCTACTGTATTCAAATGATGCATAACATGGAGATACATGTTTTTCTATGGACGGCGATGACGTGCAGATTTGAGTATGCAAATAAACATGATCAACTATTAAACAAAGCATGTAGCACGTATACTGACCCACTACAGAGCACAATAAGCATAGTCAACATGTCAACAGCACCTTTACAGCACACTGTCACTGTTATCTACACTCTCTGTCTATCTTATCAACTCCACTGACCATATAGGACACTCTGTAGGTGTACAGGTCCAGACTGTAGTCCATCCGTTTCCCTGTATACTGTATTACCCTGTTCTTCAATGGTCAGGACCCCCACAGGACCACCACAGAGCAGGTACAGGTAATACTGGGTGGTGGTTGGTGTGTGTTTAGTGTGTGTGGTGGTGCTGGTGTGAGTGGATCAGGACACAGCAGTGCTGGATGGACACCTCAGTGCCACTGCCTGGACTGAGAATAATCCACCAACGGCAAAACTATCCCAGAGCAACAGCGTCCTGTGGGGGCAGCGTCCTGTGCGGGCAGGGCAGTCCTGCTATGTGGCCAGGCGTCCTGTGTCCCACTGATGAAGGACTAGAGGACGACCAACACTGCCACTGTGCAGCAGCAGCAGCTGCTAGCTATCTATCGTCTCTGACTGTCCATCTACAAGGTGGCCAACCAGTCAAGAGTAGGAGTGTCTAATTTAGAGTGGACAGTGAGTGGACACACAGTGTCTCAACACTCCAGCAGGCACTTCTGTGTCTGATCTCCACTCACACCAGCACACCACACACACTAAACACACCACCACCCACGTCCAGTGGCATGTCACTGAGTCAGTAGTGCTGAGAATGATCCACCACCCAGTACTATTCAGCATAGCAGCATCCTGTGCTGGATGGCAATCCTACGATTTAGGCTGTATTGTATCGTAGCAGTTATTTTCTATTGTATCCTACAGATAAACACCAGCATGTTTTGGTAATTGTATATTAATTGTACATACCAGGTCTTAATTAGTAGGAAGAATTTAAATGTACCTTTTTTGATGTCGCAGTCTAGAACCCCATTTAGGTAGTCTGGAAGTTTAGAGAACCCGCAGTCCTTAGTGGTGCTACAGAAGCTCACAGTTTCTTGGAAATCCTGGGAGGTGCAGTGGATCTGCAAAGCTGGAAAATCAGAAATACAAGCCCAGGTATCAAGCACTTGTGTTACTAGAAACAGTAATACAGCTAAAGTGCTGATATTAGTATACTGAAATATGGAAAGGTGGAATAGCCACATAGTTATTCTAACTAAAACATGGGGATTGTGAGACTTACTATGACATGATGACAAGTCAACTGTCCATGTGCAGGAACTTTTATGAAGACATGTTTTCGTTTCATTGCTTGCGTAATCACAGTGTATATCTAGCTGCTGAGAAACTGACATAAAAGAAATACCATTAACACACACACACACACACACACACACACACACACACCTTCACTGTTCACTGCACGAGGATGATGGGTCTATAAACCCCTGTGGGGTGTGAGTGACGGGATCCACAGATTGGGAAGAGGTGCAGGGAATGTCTCGTTCCATGTGTGGAAAATGCTCCAGAGCAGATGTTAATGATTGGCTAAAAGGAGTGACTGCATGTGGGCGTGGCCAAAGACCATAGTGTGAAGGAAGTAGCTGAATCTGCAGGTGTGTGGAAGCGTACGGTCATACGGGTCTACCAGCAGTGGATAAAATCCCAGTCTACAGGGAATTCTCCTCGGAACTGTGCCAGGGAAGGCATCCACCAAATTTGACTCAACTGAGCAATTCTTTGGTCTAAGGGTGTCTGAACATTGATGTGGCTACATTCAGGAACTTGTCCAGTACATGCCAAATCCAGTCACAGCTGTCATTGATACTTGTGGAGGCTTTACACACTATTAGGTCCGTTTCAGTCACTGGGGACTCAGTAAGTGTGCCTAGTAAGTGTGGGATTGCAGTGCTATTGGGAAGGAAAATCAAAATCAATAACTGATGATAAATTTAGACTGATATGATCAATATTTATTGAGCTACACATACAGAAGTCTGTCTCAGTAAAAGCGGGACTCGTTACTGAAGATGACCCATTGCCATGTATTGTTAAGGACAGTCGTGGTAACGGTCTGTGTGCATGTAGTCCTGCGTGGTGCAGCCGTCTGACAATGGTGCTGCACTAACAGGATGACTCATGGAGGGCACCACTGCTCACTGACTGTCCACAATCATAGCTGTTGGGTTAGTCAGGTACAGAGACAAGACCCGTCCTTGCTTACATCACATGCATGGCAGAGCGTGAAACTTGAGTCATACCCACCAAGTTTCATTGCTGTTGGCTGATTCATTTTTTTTTTTTTTGCTATTCTTTTGATGATGTGTGTATGAAAATAAATAAGGACTGAATGCATGAATGAACAGGAAAGACATATGTACCTGATAAGTGGATAAACCAAGACAGGAGCAGTAGTAACTTCAAGTCCAGCAGTTCCATAATTTTCTGAAAGCATAAGAAAAGAGAAAAACCTGTTTCTTTCAAATTTCAAGTGTAACATATCATCTAAGTACTTGTTTATCGGCTGCTTGCATAATAGACCTTTTGAACTATTCCAATCCAACATTGATTTTGAGACTTGTAAGTGATTTGCCACTACTATAGAGGTTAGAGGGGTCTTTGCAGACCTTTTGACATCCCAAGCATGCAAAAATTAATTTCAGAGAGGTAGCATTAAGACCCCAATCCCCTACCTTCTCCTCCAAACCAATACCACCTTGCCCCACTGTGAGCAATAGAGAAGTCAACTGCTATTAAAACTGCTATTTACCCCTGTCAAGCAAGGGTCCATGTTAGTAGTCTGGGGTTGAAGGAGTGGCTGCAGACCTTGTGCTAGAGCACGCCTTTAAAAGTTAGCCTGTATTCTTAGCAGTAGGCTCTGTTTTTGTTTCTCTTAACTCAAGCAGATAACCTCAAAGGAAGACTTTGAAGCAGGCTGAGCAGCGAGGCATTGTTCGATGGCGTGATATGGTGTAAAGTACAATGTATTTAAGAAAATCAAGTTTCTAGAGCCCAACATGCACATCCGCAACTTCTGCTTTCCTATGGTTTGCCAGACGCAGGCCAGTAACACCATGGTTTATTTTGCATTGGATTATGACGGAAGCTTTTGTTTCACTTGGTGTTTTTGGTTGTGAGTACAGACGGCAATTCTCACTCTGTCTGCAAAACACTTAGAAAGTAAATGAAAACTCGAACAAGTCCGTAGTAAAAAGGGTCTGTTCTTTAAAGTCTGTTCCCTTGAAAACCGCGTGGCGGTTAGCTTAGCGAGCTAGCAATAGCCTCCGCAGTGTCTTCGCGAAAAAACATTTACCCAAAAAACACCAAACACCGAAACAAAAACCTCAGCAGTGCCACCAAATGTAGGCTAGGGTGGTTATGAGGTTTGTTAGACCTACCCTGACTTGAAAGCTGGGGGAAGATACAAAGCGAAAGCTGAGTGAAGACGAAGAATTCTCCAGCGGCTTTTCTAGAAGGGCAGGGCTTTAGCCAGTCAACTTGCGCTTCCGCAACGCAATAACCGGTCACAAGGTATGTATGAATATTGAGTGTGGCCCTCTAGCGTTTGCTTCCCATTTGATTGACTGATTAAAGGCAGCTGATGCTTTGGGTTTTAGATTATTTTTCAAGTTTAAAATAATAGGGAAACTGAGGATCTTAGAAGTTAACCAACTTTTGTAATATTTCAGAATCATCATTGTTTACCTCTAAGTATGAATTGTTTTTAACCATGTAAATAGCTGCTTTTGCTCTTGTAGAAATTCTCATAAGTAAAGAAACTTTGTAATCAATAACACTGCCTAAGACGATGATGCAGACATGTAAATGTAAACATAACTCTATAAGCATCCTCTAATGCCTCTAGGTGGGAGCTGGTGCTGTGCTTTTTCAACGCAGTGGTGAGCCTAGTAAATTATGCATGGTAGATTATTTCTCTCATAAACTTGCTCCAGCCAAAAAGAACTATGGAATAGGGGAAAAAGAGTTACTGGCCATCAAATGGGTATTCAAAGAGGTCACTGGAGGTCACTCAACATCCATTTTTGGTCTTAACGGATCACAAATACCTTGAATATCTCCGCTTACTCAAACGACTGAATTCTCGCCAAGCCTGATGGTATCTATTCTTCTCTTGCTTTGATTTCAAAACCCCTTACCACCCAGGAACCCGCAATACCAAGGCTGATGCCTTGTGTCCCAGACACATGAGGCCGAGGCAGATGATTCATCTGAGCCCAAGCCCATTTTAAATTAGGGAATGATCCTAGGGTTAGGTGGGAGGGTTAGGTGGGAGGTCAGTGAAGCTATTGAGCTCCGTGACCACCTAATTACTTGGACTCATACCTCCCTTGACTCTTGAAGGGGCGGTTTTGACAGTTTGGGATGGGCACATGAGCTGGTTCTGTCAGTGAATGCTAATGCCATGCAGCTGCACCTGTATTTCCACAACATCTCTACCACGTTCTACAGAGACATTATAAAGCGCATCCTAAGAGTTTAGGAATCGCACTGCCTCTCTTCATATACATTAAATTATGAAAAGCCACCAGTCTTATAGCTGATTATTATTATTATTATTATTCGCTCCTTTGCATCTGAAAGAAGGTACTGTAGCATTCGGGCCCTCAGATTCCTCAACTTCGACAATCTGGACACCATCAAAATGGACACCATCTCCCTCCCAGCGACTTTGTCTGGGATACTGCCGTTCCTGAATGATATCTGCTGCCCAAATACTGTATCAACCAAATACGGTGCTTTGTTAATGTTGGTCTGGTTGCTACTTCAGTGACTGCTGTGTTCATATATGCTAGACTATCTGCTAATGTCATAGTATATTACATGCTACTTTGTTCAGCTGCACCTAATCTCAGTACTCTGTCTTGTTTTGCATTTTGTATTTATTGCATGTGATTTGAATGGAGGCAGTCATGGGCTGGAGGTTGTGACTGGAGGGTCGCTGGTTCAGGAAATTACCTAACCGCCCACTGCTCACTGAGCACCATGTCGAGTGTGCTCATCCACCCCGCCCCTAGTATATGAGGGTATTTCACTTCACAGATGGGTTAAATGTGGTGATTGTGTGCAAACACAATTGGCAAATGATTCTAAATTTATTTTTTGCATGTATATCGTATTACTTTTGCCTCATGTGTTTGTGTTGCACCATGGTCTTGGAGGAACGCTAGAAGTTACATTAGAATCCTCTTGAACTTGAACACCTTGCAATGACACATTTTAAGAACAGACGCTGTGTTTTGACTAGTCGTGCTCTGTTTATACTCTATTTAGGAGAATGCCGAATATTAAAACTTGGGTGTCAGTGCTGGTTTTAGCAAGCCATGACAATTAAAGGACAGACATGTACAGAAGAATAGCATTTTTACCCACACAAAGGCACATCCTGTTTTTACAATTACACATCCTGTCACCCACATGACAGCGCTCAGGTAGTGTTTGAACCACAGCTGCAGTGCAAATAAGCAAAACTGACAAAATGCTGACACATAGATTACCACACATGGCAAGCATAACCACAATCACTTGTGAAGTTAACAAGCTTGTCAGAACTGATCTTTGTGTTCTAAAGGTCATATAGGTTCTACTGCTAAATCTGATGTAGGGCTGCAACAAACTGTTGATTATAAAAATGAATAATCGATTATATGGATCATGAATTGCTTGTTTACCCTATAACTTCTTGTCTAGCTCTGAGCTTTTACAGTAAATTAAATTGGTACTTAACAAAGAAGCATTAAAAGAAGACTACACTGATCAGCCATAACATTAAAACCACCTCCTTGTAACTACACTTATTCTCTACTCCATCAGCTCCACTGAGCATACAGCACACTTTGTAGGTGTACAAGTCCAGACTGTAGTCCATCTGTTTCTCTGTATACTGTATTACCCTGTTCTTCAATGGTGAGAACCCCCACAGGACCACCACAGAGCAGGTATGATGTGGGTGGTGGTGTGTTAATGCTGGTGTGAGAGGATCAAACACAACAAACCTGCTAATATAAATGCTTCTTTCCTGTCAAAATTTAATATCAAGCATGTGCGATGTAGCAGCAATAAAACAGGAACTCCTGAGTCAGACTAACGCTGATGGCTAACTCTTAGAAGCAAAGCTGAGCCTATGCACAGTATAGCTGTGGTCATAAGTAAAGCACAGCAACTCACGTAGAAGTCCTTTTAATATTTTGATATTGTTCATCTGCCATTATTAACAGCAGCTAGCGTTTAGCGGCTCTGGCATTTCCCAAATAGGAGGGCAGTGCACTTTAACATCATTCTGGCCCAGTCTCAGAGCAGACGCTGCTTTCTTGCCCTGTGCAATAGCAGCATGGAGGTCTTGTAAAATGGTTTGTCAGTATACAGTATGCCAACCCAAGAGGTCACTGAATGGTCATAACAGTGAGGATTATCTTAACAGACTGTCAGTGTGAAAATACTGTAGTGTCCAATTATAAAACTCCTTTAGGAACATTTGCCAAAACACGTCTTAGTCTTAAGATAAGTTAAGATAATTCTTTATTGATCCCACAGTGGGGAAATTTGCAGTGTTACAGCAGCACAGAGGAAAGAACAGAAGTGTCAGGAAATATACAAATAATAAATAAGATCTATTTACAAAAAGGACCGAAAAATATATAATTAAATACTACAAATTTAAATCCAGAAGACAGGATTATGCTATGCAGTTTTATTGCACATAGTAGAAATAGAAATAGACTACTGAGTTTTATTGCACGTAGTAGAATAGAGCTACTTCTGTCACTCCTGTCATTTCTCAACTTGTTATTTCAGATTTAAAGTAAGTCCTTCTTCTGCATTAGCAGGCCATGTAACAATTAGCCATGCTTACTGAATGTAGTGCCTGAAGGTTTTGATTGACATGTGGCCGATTGTTTTAAAGCTAGGCTACTCTATAGATCAAGGGTGGTGCTCCAGGGCCCTGTGCCTGGTTGCATTAGACAACCTAAATTAAAGTAAAAGTGTAAACTTTTGGGGAAGTATAAACCTGACTTAAGGGCATTACTTAAGTGAGTTGCATTAAAATCCTAACTAAGATAAAGGGCTCTGAGGGTCCCAGCTTCAACTCTCTGAGCTTTTAGTTTCTACCAGCATTTGGTTCCAGTTCTCAGCTGTATGGTGGTTTACATGGTACCTCTGTTTCCTCTTTCCCTAGCTTATATGATGTGGCTTTGTACATAGTCATGGCTGAAAGTGTTGGCACCCCTGAAGTATTTTGTTACACACATTTTTTTTTTCTTTTTTTTAATTTTATTTGCCTGTATTGGAACAACACAAAAAACAGTAAAAAATTGTAGAATTTCACGCAAAACTCCAAAAATGGGCCAGACCAAATTATTGCAACCCCTTAACTTAATATTTGGTTGCAGGCCTTAACTGAAATCAGTCACTTACTTTCAACAAGCTTCTTACAACTCTCAACTGAAATTTTGGACCACTCTTCTTTTGCAGACTGCTCCAGGTTAATAAACATGTGTATAACAAACGCTCATCTTTTTTTAATCAGTTTTTCTTTAATTTAACAGCTACAGCTCTGTGGGGGCGGGACTTGTTGAAGAACTTGTGGTGATAGACACAACTTGGAATTATACAGTCCACCTTAAACACCAGAACCCTATCATGAGTGGTTTCTGCTCCACTAATGAAGTGGAGTAGGTGATGTTCATCATCTCAGCCTATCAAACAGAGAACGAAGGACAAGAGGAACATTCTCTCTCTCCGGTTCCTATGTTGCAGCATAGGAAAACATTCAGGCACTTTATGCATTTCCAACACAGCTGTCCCCAAATCCAACTGTGTGGATGAGAATTGTACAGATCCTACAAAAATGTTTCTACATCAGCTAAACGTCCTGAATCTGAGCTCAGGAGCAGCTGGCGATGGACTCCAGGCAGGCTTATTTAATTCTAACTGAGTAATGGGAAAACCATTTCACCCAAACCGACCCTCGGCAAAAGTTGTTATGGTCAGAAACAAACAAGATCTGTGTGAGGACATACCTTCTAGATCTTCACATTTCACCCCTTGCCCCAACACTTAGCCCTACCCCTGTGTTTTGTGCGTTTATGTAAAGGGGTAATGTTGTCCCAGTTGGTGTTGAGATGGAGGGGTAGGGCGAAGTGTTAGGGCTACATGGCCCTTCAAATAGAGATTTTCCTGAGGCAGATTTTTCTGTTTTGAGAAAGTTCCCAGAATGCCCTGCGAGTCATCATCAAGATGGCTGCACAAGCAACCAAAAAGACCCATTGTCATGGCACAAATACTGCAGCCTTCCATTTTTCTACTAGAGCCACCTTGTGGTGGTTAATTGTAAAATAATTGAACTGCAACAGTTTTCCTATTGGTTTATTCAGACCATGTGACTCTAAGGTCAAAGGCTTACCAGGAAGCCTACGGTAGTCAGTAATTTCTCCATGCGGTTAGACGGAGAGCATCTCCTCCCTATTCCTTCTTGTTGTGCCTTGGAAAGCCTTTGCTTGTAAGTTCGTTGTTATTTCATAGTTTGTGTAATAAGTGAATACATATGTTGTATATATTCTGTTGGAACAAAAGTTGACAGTTCCTTTGTTAGAATGCTAAAAGGCTAAGATAAGTTAAATACAGTTCATTAGGCTAACTAGCCCATCTGTAAGCAATGGAAGGGAATGTGTACTGTATTTTGAATGTAGTTTGTAAACATAGCATTGTTTATTTGTCTTCATTACAGTTTACACGAAAGAACAAACTAATTAATGTACGAAAGAAGAGGAAAAGAACTCAGTAAAGCACTTCAATTCTGCGTTCAACTTTCTCTGAAGTTTGTGTGTTAGCTATCTGTCAGTGGTGCGTAGAGGGAACACGCATTAGGGACAGAATAGTAAAAAGCAACCTCTCAGCGGGCACTACATACCAAGGAAAACAAACTTCTCTTCATCATCACGCTTCATACGCCTAGGTGGCATTTGCAATACATGATGTCAGAGAAAACGCCTAAGAGTACAGAATTAACGGAGCAAAGCCAAGCATTGGAGACAAGATCCATAGCTGCCATTACCACAAGTAGATCAAGAAGCTCCTCAGCTAGCATAGCTGCAGTTAAAGCTCGAGCTAAGTTGGAGGCTGCCCAAGCCAGGGCTGCGTTTGTGCAAAAGGAATCTGAAGTCATGATCGAAAAGGCACAATTAAAAGTCACAGAGGCACGTATGGAAGCGACTCTAGCAGCTATAAAGCAAGAAAGTGAGGTAGCTGCAGCCATGGCTGAAATGAAAGTGCTGGAGGAAGCAGCAGAATGTGAGAGCGAAGATAGAAAGTCCGAAGTAAGAGATGTTTTGGAACGGGTTAGCAACTACATTCAGTGTCAGTCCAAAGAAAGACTAGCGACTTCTTTAGGGGTTGAGCCAAGCCAACCACCCCTAGAGCCCATCGTCTGCGAGCTCAGAGCTGAAACACCACTGAGACAGTATCAACCCCGAGCTACAAAGGACAGAGTTCCATATGAATGGCTAAATGTTGATGATAAAACGCCGCAGCCTCAGAAGTTAGCACCTACAATCAAACCTTCGCCCATTACATCTACACCACAGCCTGCATTTAGCAAAGATGCTAACGTCAGTGAGATTGCTAGGTATTTGACACGGCGTGAGCTACTCAACTCTGGACTCACCAAATTTGACGATCGCCCAGAAAACTATTGGGCGTGGAAGTCATCGTTCATCAATACCATAGAAGGATTACACCTATCAGCTAGTGAGCAGTTAGACCTGCTGTCAAAATGGTCAGGAGAACAGTCTGCACACCAAGTGAGGAGGATTCGAGCAGTACATGTAGGGAATCCAAGTATAGGACTCGAAAAAGCTTGGGAGCGCTTGGAAGACTGCTATGGCTCGTCAGAGGTTATTGAAAAGAGTCTTTTTGATAGAATCGACCATTTCCCAAAGATCAGCAACAAAGACCCCATAAAACTAAGGGAACTAGGAGATCTTCTACAGGAGGTGGAGTCTGCTAAATGTGAAGGCTACTTACCTGGGCTGACCTATCTCGACACTGCCCGTGGTGTAGCTCCTATTGTAGAAAAACTGCCCTACAACCTTCAAGAAAAGTGGATGACTCAAGGTTCCCACTACAAAGCAGAAAATCATGTTGCCTTTCCCCCATTCACATTCTTCTGTGAATTCATCCGCAGGGAGGCACGGACACGCAATGACCCAAGTTTTGTCCCTTCAACAGGAACCCAAACTTTACTGAGACTTGAACAGCCAGCCAGACGACAAGCAAAAAGCTCAGTCTACACCCATAAGACGGAAATCTCCTTAGATAACTCAAGTCGAGGAAGTGGTCTAGATAGCATTATGGAGGACGTTGACAAAAAATGCCCCCTTCATAAAAAACCTCATCCTTTGACACGATGTAGAGGGTTCAGGAGCAAGCCATTAGAAGAGCGCAAGGCATTCTTGAAAGGAAACAGCATTTGCTTCAGATGTTGTGCTACAGTAACCCATCTAGCCAGGAACTGCAGAGCAGCCATCAAGTGTAAGGAATGTGGCAGCAATACACACATCTCAGCACTGCATCCAGGACCACCTCCATTCAACCTCCCTTCTACAGAGCATGGCGGGGAGGAAGAAACTGAATCGCCTCAGTCTACAGTCACTTCGAAACACACTGGAGTCTGTGGAGATGGTAGAAATACAAGATCTTGTTCGAAGATCTGCCTAGCGATGGTTTATCCAGAGGGCTGTTCAAATAAAGCAATCAAGCTCTATGTGATCTTGGATGATCAGAGCAATCGTTCGCTTGCCAGAACAGAGTTCTTTGACCTAATGGATGTTAAAGGTGTGAACTCAGCATACACTCTACACACTTGTGCTGGTACAACAGAAACCACAGGAAGAAGAGCCACAGGGTTCATTGTAGAGTCCTTAGATGGTAGAACTAAGCTGAAGTTGCCAACCTTGATTGAATGCAACAAAATGCCGAATGATAGGACTGAAATACCAACCCCTGATGCAGCAAATTGGCATGCTCACCTAAGGCCCATAGCTCATCATATTCCTCCACTTGACACGGAAGCCAAGATTCTTCTGCTCCTAGGTCGAGACATCCTTCAGGTTCACAAGGTGCGAGAAAAACGGAATGGACCCAATAACACACCTTACGCCCAGAGACTTGACCTGGGTTGGGTCATAGTAGGAGATGTCTGTCTAGGGCCAGTGCATAAGCCTGCAGTTGTGAGCTCCTACCACACTCACATACTTGACAGTGGACGTCCTACATGTTTTCCTCCATGTCCTAATCAGATTCACATTAAGGAACGGTTTGGTGACCACCCACTGCCTGAAGTTTCACCAGCCTGTGATACCCTTGATGACTGCACCATGGGAAGATGGTTATGGATGATAGTAACAGCTGGGTGGCGCCACTCCCTTTTAAGACACCACGCCAGCGACTCCCCAATAACAGAGATCAGGCATTAACACGTTTGAACTCTCTCCTATGTATGTTGGAGAAGAAGCCAGAGATGAAGACCCATTTCTTTGCCTTCATGAAGAACATCTTTGAACGTGACCATGCTGAGGTAGCTCCCCCGCTGCGAGAAGGCAAGGAATGTTGGTACTTACCTATGTTTGGGGTATACCATCGACAAAAGCCAGGTCAGATCAGAGTCGTCTTTGACTCCAGTGCACAAAAACAAGGCATCTCTCTGAACGATGTCCTTTTAACGGGTCCAGACCTCAACAATAGTCTACTTGGGGTTTTACTTCGTTTTCGTCGGGAACTAGTGGCTGTCACTGCAGACATCGAGCAGATGTTCCACAGTTTCATTGTTAGAGAGGAAGACAGAGATTTTCTTCGCTTTCTCTGGTTCAGGGACAACGACAGCAGCAGAGAACTCATTGAGTACCGAATGAGGGTACACATCTTTGGGAATAGCCCATCTCCTGCTGTGGCTATTTATGGTCTCCGACGCGCAGCTAAACATGGTGAAAAAGAGTATGGGTCGGATGCCAGGCACTTTGTGGAGAGAAACTTTTATGTTGATGATATGGTTCTGTCAATGCCCACAGCTGCTGAAGCTATCGATGTGTTAACTCGAACACAGAAGATGCTAGCTGACTCAAATCTGAGGCTTCACAAGTTCGCAACCAACAGTAAAGAAGTACTAGAAGCATTCCCCACAGAAGACTGTGCAAAAGGACTCAAGGACCTTCATATGGGAGTTGATTCCATTACTGTTCAACGCAGTCTTGGACTTAGTTGGCACCTGAAGAAGGATATATTCACTTTCCGTGTGGCTGAAACAAACAAGTCCTTCACACGCAGAGGAATACTTGCTACAGTCAACAGCCTCTTTGACCCACTTGGGTTTGCCACACCCGTTACCATCCAAGGGAAATTCTTGTTGCGTGAATTGTCGAGTGAGGCTCTCGACTGGGATACTCCTCTTCCTGAGGATAGAAAAGAAGAATGGAACACCTGGAAGAAATCACTGCATGAACTCGAGCATTTGGAGATTTGCAGATCGTATGTCACCAGCACTCTCTCCACAGCTCTACGGAAGGAACTACATATATTCTCAGACGCTTCCATCAAGGCAGTAGCAGCAGTGGCATACCTTCGCGTTATTGATAAAAATGGAGCATGTCACACTGGATTTGTCCTTGGCAAGGCAAAGCTAGCTCCACAAGCCGCTCATACCATACCCAGACTGGAACTGGGAGCTGCTGTTCTAGCTGCAGAAATAGCAGAGATGATCACAAGCGAACTTGATCTTACCCTAGATGCCACGGAATTCTACACAGATAGTAGAGTGGTCCTGGGGTACATTTACAACCAGACAAGACGTTTCTACGTGTATGTAGCCAATAGAGTACAGCGTATCCGAAAGGTCTCTAGCCCAAGTCAGTGGCATTACGTCTCTACAAGGCATAATCCTGCAGACCATGCCACTCGGTCTGTACCAGCGGCCTTGCTGAGCTCCACCACATGGCTCACAGGACCAGCTTTCTTGTCGAAGGTTGAAGAACCATCTTTGAAAGAGGAGACATTTGACCTTATTGATCCAGATGCAGATGAGGAAGTTCGTTCCTTTGCTACTACTGTATCTAGCCCGAGATCCCATCTAGGAACTCATCGCTTCAAACGGTTCTCTTCATGGAGGTCATTAGTAAGAGGGATAGCTTCTCTCATACACATTGTCCAGTCACACAAGGCAACAGAGAATCAAAAGACATCCTGCAGATCATGGCACCTCTGCACACGTCCACACACCGTCGAGGAATTGTCACAAGCAGAAGCCGCCATAATCAAGAGTGTGCAGCAAGAAGCATACGAAGAAGAGCTTGACTGTATTGATAAAGGGAAAGATATGCCAAAGAACAGTGCTCTGATAAAACTGAACCCTTATCAGGATGACGAAGGCCTTCTGAGGATAGGAGGTCGACTTAAACATTCTGCTCTGGACTTCAATGAGAAGTTTCCTGTGATCATTCCAGGCAGCAGTCATGTAGCAAAACTTCTCGTGGAGCACTTCCATAGTCGAGTCCGACATCAGGGTCGCATAATCACAGAAGCTGCTGTTCGTTCTGCAGGCTACTGGATTGTGGGTGTTAGAAGGATTGTTAACAGCATCATTCACAGATGTATAACATGCAAAAGGCTTCGTAGGAAAGTCACTGAACAGAAGATGGCAGACTTACCAGCTGATCGTCTAAGCACTGAACCACCATTCACGTACGTCGGCCTGGATGTGTTTGGGCCTTGGACAGTGGTTGCCAGACGTACACGAGGAGGACAAGCTCTGAACAAAAGATGGGCTGTTCTCTTCACTTGCTTGAGCACCCGTGCTGTACACATCGAATTGATTGACTGTATGGACACCTCCACTTTTATAAATGCCTTGAGACGATTCTTTGCTCTGCGGGGACCTGCTAAGCAGATCCGCTCAGACTGTGGGACTAACTTCGTAGGGGCTTCTAAAGAGTTGGAGATCATGCAGACTGATCCTAATGTATCCAAGGTGAAGAGGTATCTTAGCGAAGAAGGTTGTTCATGGGTCTTTAATCCACCTCATGCGTCCCATATGGGAGGGGCCTGGGAGCGCATGATAGGTGTTGCCAGACGCATACTAGACTCAATGTTGCAGCAAACCAGTCCTTCTCGCTTGACACACGATGTGTTATCCACCTTAATGGCAGAGGTCACAGGAATCATCAACTCAAGACCTCTTACCCCTATCTTGTCTGACCCAGACTCACCTTTCTTGCTGACACCAGCTATGCTGCTTACTCAAAAGACCTGCACCCTACTTCCACCGCCAGGAGACTTCAAGGAATCAGATATCCATCGGCAACAATGGAGGCAGGTGCAGCACCTTGCCAACATCTTCTGGAGCAGATGGAAACGTGAATACCTCGCAACACTCCAGAACCGCAGCAAATGGCAAGAGGAACATCAAAACCTAAAAGAGGGTGACCTGGTCCTACTCAAAGACACCCAAGCCAAACGCAATGAATGGCCCATGGCTCTCGTAACCAAGGCGATTGCTTCCGGCGATGGGAAAGTTAGAAAGGTAGAACTCAGAGTTTCAAGTCATGGGACAATCAAGACATTTTTTAGACCTATTTCAGAAACGGTCCTTCTAATGTCTCCCAAAGACTAAATGGTTCCCGTGGACATTCTCCAACATTGCAGTTACGTAAATAGTGGTATCTATATGATACCAGGCGGGGAGTGTCATGGCACAAATACTGCAGCCTTCCATTTTTCTACTAGAGCCACCTTGTGGTGGTTAATTGTAAAATAATTGAACTGCAACAGTTTTCCTATTGGTTTATTCAGACCATGTGACTCTAAGGTCAAAGGCTTACCAGGAAGCCTACGGTAGTCAGTAATTTCTCCATGCGGTTAGACGGAGAGCATCTCCTCCCTATTCCTTCTTGTTGTGCCTTGGAAAGCCTTTGCTTGTAAGTTCGTTGTTATTTCATAGTTTGTGTAATAAGTGAATACATATGTTGTATATATTCTGTTGGAACAAAAGTTGACAGTTCCTTTGTTAGAATGCTAAAAGGCTAAGATAAGTTAAATACAGTTCATTAGGCTAACTAGCCTATCTGTAAGCAATGGAAGGGAATGTGTACTGTATTTTGAATGTAGTTTGTAAACATAGCATTGTTTATTTGTCTTCATTACAGTTTACACGAAAGAACAAACTAATTAATGTACGAAAGAAGAGGAAAAGAACTCAGTAAAGCACTTCAATTCTGCGTTCAGCTTTCTCTGAAGTTTGTGTGTTAGCTATCTGTCAGTGGTGCATAGAGGGAACACGCATTAGGGACAGAATACCCATAAATATGAGTATGCTCTATGTTAAAAAGTCACTGTGCTATAAGATTATAAGACCCATTGTAATAACTTTTTGATAATATTCTTCATAAAACTCACTAATAAAAATCACTAGTGATATGCTGATGTATCAGCACTACCTAGCAAAATGTCCCATTCCACCTTAAATGGTGCAGCAACAGTACCATAGTGTAACTGCTGCACCGCTTAAGGTGGTACAGGGAAATTGGATCATGAGCAGGCGATTATAAAGCTCCACTCAGCTTCATATCACCGTATCCGGTTCTTGAAGGGTTGTCCTATTTCATAGGGAAAAGATTTTAACCACTACCCCTTGCAACTAGGGGGTAGGGGGTAAATAAGAAACGGGACGCTAATGTTAGTACCTGGCTTGTGACTGTATTCAAACTCGGCTGAATTAGTATGAAGAAAGGATGACCCACCTTAAATGGGCCTGTAGTTACATTATGCAGCCTGCTTAAAATTAAATACGACAATATGTGCATTTATTATGAAAACCATCAAAATCCTGCCTAATGCTTGAAAACGGGTGCCCTCACCAGTTTTACAAACACTAAGACAAACCATCACCCAGAATCTTTAGAACTACAATAAACCTTTCATATTGTAAAACCACATGTAAACAAAAACCTCAGCACCAGCAGCACTACTCTACTGTGACCTAAGAATGATCTGCTACACAAATTATATCTGCTCAACCATGACACTTCTGTCCACCTTCCATTAATGGATTATTTTCAAGTATACAAAGAGTTGTAGGTGTTCCTAAATAAACATTAGCTTTTACAGGTAAAGTTTATTTTACGCTCAGTGGCATATCTCTATTAAACTTCACACAGTGAGAATGCTGATCTGGGGTCAGCTTATAGCTTTCACAGCTATCACAGAATAGAATTCTAGACACTGATTTAACCTGATCATTGATCATTGAATAAAGTAATTGGGGATTTGGAATTAAATGAGAAGGACCTAAATTTGAACATTAACATGTAATTGTGTATTATCATTATATTCACACACATTATAACTGTATATCATTCTAATATCACATTGTTACAAGATTAGGTTATGTTATTACTACCAACGTACTAATTTAACTCCTCCCACCTCCGATGCTCCCAACTACAGTCCCCACAATACCCCACCTCTTGAGATTTACATTTATGGCATTTAGCTGACGCTCTTATCCAGAGCGACTTACAAGGTTAATCATATTACAGGTGAGCCAGTGTAGTGTTAGGAGTCTTGCCCAAGGACTCTTATTGGTGTAGCACAGCATAGTCACCCAGACCGGGAATCGAACCCCTGTACCCCATGTAACCCAGGTTAGAAAAGAAGCTATTGGATGTTAAAACAAGCTAATCAAATATAACTGTAACAGAGAAGAAACATAGTAGACCTAATAATAATTAATTCAGAAATGTAGAAAGCGACAGTAGACTCATGATCAGTTTAGTTAATGATCAGTTTAGTTCATGTTTTGTCACGTTTTGCGGGTTTTATCAAGGATGTTTGGTGCAAAATGTGAAGCATTCTAGGCGAAGCCTAGCCAGTTTAGCCACAGGCTGTGGCCTCGTAATGGTTAACCCTTAGAACGCCAAAGTGTTTATTGTATGCTTTATTACCATTTTAAGCTCTTTAATGTGGATAAAAGCTGTTAATAATTTTTTACAGAATTCAGTAGATGATAAAATAAGCTTATGTTAAACCCGGTTATGAGTTTAACTGTACATTCTGATCCTATGTGCTGAAGGTCAGGTTTTTTTGTGTGTGTAAGAGAGAACCGAGACATTGAACAACGTGTTTAGGTTGGATCCATTGGATGGCGAGTCAAGCCCAGACTTTTGAACCTGAAGCTTTTCTGCATGCAGCTAATTGAACCCATTGACTCCAAGACTCATTCACCACCGGCACTGAGACACTTCACAGTGCGGTAGGCTAAACTTGGATCTCCACAGTCCAAAGGCCCTACACTTGCTGTATTGCCCTAGACTATTCTGATGAGCTGTTACCCTTGCCACCTTATGGTATGTTCAGACTGCCTGCACTAATTCAGATTCATTTTTAGATTCGTTTGGACAGCAAAAATACACAGAAAATTGTTTTTTCTTTTGCAATTCAGATTTAAACCACACCTGAAGTTCGTCTGAAATGCAATTCCAATTGGATTTTTACAAATTTGACAAATGATGACGATGACAAGTCCAGAGTAATGAAAGTGCTGGGATTCAGGAAGAGCACTGAAGAGTTGTTAACCATGACTTGATAGAGCCATAAGGCCAAAACTTAACTTTTGGAGGGTGAGATGATGGACCTACATCTCTTCTGCTTACGCGTATGAAAGCCTGATCACCTGTGTGTCTATGTAGCAACAGATGCCTACGTCACTACCACAGCAGTCCACGCAGATAGATTGGTAATGTCTGGACACACAAATCTGATCTGAGAACTCACAAATAATAGAGTAGTCTTAAAATCTGATCTCCCTGCAGTCAGCAACCATCAACACCGTGCCTCTTCCACTCAATGGACACCTACACACATTAAATGCGCCCTCACACTCTATGCGACTGAAAACTGCCTCTGCATGAGCAACGTGTCGCATGTCCAGAAGACCTGGTGTTACTTCACCTTAACCCCTACCACACCATCTGCAGGAGCTGTGTGAGAACACATGTCAGTCTGACACCATACTGAGAGACACTACGTCTGTATGTCTAAATTTATCATCATTTATTAACAGCACTGCAATCCCACACCTCCTTATGGGTGCAGCTATTTGGTTGATGGTGAGTGTATTTCATTTTGAAGACACTGTTTCCTTCAGCGCTCAGCCCTACATCGGCTTAAATGCAAGTCTTAATGGAAGGACTCAAAAGTCTGTATTTACCAGGTAGCGATGTGGTGGTTTAGCTTTTCTCGTGCTCTTAGCAACGCAATTACGGAGCTGCGCCAGCATACACAGTCTCTCACAGTGGCGTTTTCCGAAGAGGACAGTTTCACCAATCACACATTAAAAGAAAGTGACAATGATAAAAATAAAAAGGAAAGAAAAAAAAGGAAACTGTAAGCTGTACACGCTCCAAATGTACTGAACAAGAAAAGAAATGAACATATGTAGCGCCCCCTTACTATAGGTTATGCTATGAGTTAGGTGAGTTCATGCTCTATTACTTTAATTATGAGCTGCTAGTAAATGCTTAAATAAACCAGGAATTGTTAACAAGACTAGGCTAATGCAAGAACCCTTCTGAATAAAATTTTACCTATTTATAAATTAGGTATAGCAATAATAATAATAATAATAATATGATAAAAATCATATAGTAAGTTATAATTCCCAATATGAATTCACTTTAATTAAATAAACTAATAAAAAAAAAAAAATTACACAATTGTTACTCAGAATTTGCAGATTAATACACACCAACACTGTGGGCCCAATTTCACTCAGATTGTTCCAGAACCCATTAAACTGACCTGGTCAGGAATATTAAATAAAAGAAAATAAATACGGGGGACCCCTTTAGTTCTCTGAGTGGGTCTCAAACGTGGTGGGCCCGTTCACTGCTTGTGAACGTGTTGGCCTCGAACAAAATGGCCGCTTCGCGCTCCTTCGCGCTAAGGAAAAAAAAAAAAAAACTCGCCTTGCTATAACTCAGTCAGTGGAGAACGGGGGGGAAAAGCTGCTGCTAACTTGCTTCGGAGAAGGGAATCCAGCGTTGCCAGAGGAAGTCTGAGCTCACGGTTGCTCAGACTGCTGTCTGGTTTTCCCGAGTTGGTGTAGGATGAGCACCCGCTTCTGGTCTTTAAATTCACGGTCCTGTTCACTGGGAAAGAGAACTTCACTAATCTTAACGACCGAGTTAGCCGGTTTGGCTAATGTTAACGGAGCTTAGTGCTAGGAGGAAAAGCGCCTCCGAACAGAAATAAACTTTCCGAGGGAGAGTAGAAAATAGAGAAATAAAGATATAACATGTTTTACATTACAGGTTATTCTCCGTAGCTGCTGCGTTTACCTCTCGCCTACCTCTCTCCTCGACACCCGAGCCACACCCTTCTTCTCCCGCCCCCACACAGACAAAGCGCCAATCAAAGGGCGAGGAAGTGTATAACCAAGACTGACAACAGTTACAGCCAATGAGAACACACTTAACTTTAGCCGGGCATCATATTCAGTATTTTAACATTTTTAAACACATGTTTAGATTATGAAATTAAATCAAATAAAAAGTCACCAAATTTACAAAGGGCTACACATATATTCGACAATATGACTCAACATACCTGCACAGAGTCTGCAAAAGGCAAATACACAGGCTTCATTAGCTTTTCTCTCTCTCATGCTCTCAGCAACGCCTGTTAAACACCATGCAGTTCACTCACAAAGCTGTTACACTACACAAACTATACAACCCTTTTTGCAAACAACCAAATCCATGCACTGTCGGCTTAATCTGCTCATATTGAGCAAACGAAATAAAAATACCATGTGAGCGATTAGCATCCACACTCTAACGGCACGATTAGCATTCCGCCTTAACTTGTGGCCAACAGCGAATAAAAACGAACTAAGTACAGCATGTGTTTTAACTTACAACTACGGAGCTGCGCCAGCATACACCGCCTCTCACAATGGCATTTTCCAAAGAGGACGAAAGGTGGGACTACAGTTTACCTCATACTCCGCTCAAGTAATGGCTGCTAAACCTCCACCCTTATTGAACCCGCTTTAGTAAATCAGACTTTTCTAATAAATATATATTTTTAATATAATATAATATAATTATTTGCAGTAGTCAAAAGAAACAATAAAATAATTAAAACTAAGAAATTTACAGCGAGAATTTTACATTTAATAGTCCCCCCCCCTTTCTCTCCTCAATGAATAAATCAAAATAAAATCCCTGAAGTGAATAATCTAGTGTAACAACATCACACTCACACAGTAGAGGGAACGTCTACAGGCTGGATGTGAACCGGCAGCCCTGTTCTCACCAACCTGGCGTAGCTCAAACAAATGAAAGCTTAACCCGAACAAAACAAACAAAATGCCTGAAAAAGGGGGAACAAGGAGCCACTAACAAGGCCTCCTTTATCTCTAACCTTTTTTCCTTTTTTTTAAAGTCTCTTAACATCCTTTTAATTTCTTGCCCTTAACAGCCACACAAATTCAAAGGTGTGACAAAGCAGTGTTGCTTGCCACACCTTTAAATCTTGTACCGCCGGGTGAGCCTTATTGGCACTGATTACCCCTAGAAACCCTGGGATTTTGATTGCCCTGGATTACCAGTGCCTTGCTGCTGTCACCCTTTGCTGGTGGCCGGCAGCACAGGCTGACCCCTTCCAGGAGGTGTTTTTCCTTTAGCTAGAACTAGCAATTCTGATCATATGACTGGCAGAGCTCTGTGCTGTTTTGAGGAGGAAAGTTGTGCCTTCTGTGGTAAATTTGAACATTTGTGATGTTGTCATTTCTTCTTCTCGTGTCAAAATAAAAAGAGTAGAGTAATTTGGACGTTATAGTAGTTTACTAGGCACTCTGATTCCAGAATGCAGTCTAGAACAGTGATAATTGGATTTCATGACAAGACAATGATCCCAAGCACAATTCCAAGTCTCAGTCTCCTGATTTAAATCCCATTGAAACTCAAATGCTGTTTAGGGAACTAGATGTCCTAGAGTTAAACTCAAAATGGTGTTATAAAAACTGCTTATACATATCAATAAACATTCTTTCTCATTTTACTGAAACTTGCTGTTCATTCAAATCTATACACATCACCCAAAACCTTTTAAAGGTGAGGGGAGTTTGGTATACAAGTATGCCAGAACATTACTGGTGAGCACTACAACACATTTACCAATACATTACTACACCCCTGCCATTATAATAAAGTGGTATCATCATTGTAGCTAATAGTTTTCCCTTTAAGTCCGTTGAGTGCAAGCATGTCATGTGAACAACAACAAAGTCCCAGAGAGGTTTTAGGAACTAAGTGTGAAGAACTAAAATAACTGAGAAATAAGTAGTTTGATTTAACGTTTAAAAATATTCAGAAAAATGCATGTAAATCCATTCACATTGGACTTACAGGCAACTGATGTGACATAGAAACCTACCTCTGCCTTTAACTGCTGTCCAGATAAGATGTCAGTCGAACGTGCAACAGACAGTCACAGCAGAAATCTACATTTAGATATGTGACTGTTAAAAGTTGCTCTGATATTAAACTCATACTGAGAGTATGCAGGGTTTAGAGGACTTTCCAAAAAGCACAGTCACTCCAGCGTCGTGTCATTGTCTGAGAACTGAAACCACCCGGTTAACTTCACACTTCCTCTTCTGAAGTCCCATACCGAGAATGTGTGTACTTTAGGAAGGTATATACAGTGGGGTAGTGAGGTAGTCTGGAAATATGACCAGAACCTTATAATACACATCTATACTCCTGTTATACTGCTATCAGTTCTGATTCATTCAGAGTTACACACTCCTCCCTATCAGTCTGACTTTGGGGGATGGGTACTGTGGTAGTCGTGGTGGATCTGTTTGTATGAAACCCTTACAGTTCTGCTCTATCATTCTGCAAATTCCAACATAAATGTAAAATAGGATATGATGTGTATACCTGCATTCAGTGCTGCTTGGGAGTTTTAACATTTCATACATTTCTGCAACAGATAAAGAAAAAACTAACCAATAGTTCTCTAGCTTTGGATCTATTTATTAAAGAAAGAGAATCAATGTTAAACAAGAAGCTGTACACCAGAATGACACGTGAAAAAAAAAAAGTTAACTGTTACATAACCACCATAATGTAACAGTTAGGAACACCACATCAACATGTTTTCTAGCACACGTTTAATTTTATCAATTTCTGATTTCCTTGAGATATACTTAAAATTTAAATAATGCATGTTGTTTGCATCAAAGGTTCTAGTGGTATCAAGTACAATGTTTGCTACTCATGTTTCTGGACACAGCAGGGCCATACTCAGCTAGGTCTTAGATTAAAAACTTTATTTATAGATTCAGTGTATAAACAGAGTAAGCATAGGTGAGTGTTGATTACAGCTGTGAATATTTACTGTAGTACTGGTTTGAAATATGGCATGGAACTTATGAGCGTTATATGCGAGCCCCCATACAGTCATAATTATTGTTATTACATAGCAGTCTTTAGGTAAAATCAAGCTCTTATTATTCAGTAATTACATGGGAAAATAATACAGTTTAACAAAGTTATTCACAAGTTGGAGGACTGTGTAATGGAATTCTGGATCTGCCAGAGGTTGCTGGCCATTTGAGCAGATCATTTTATTAGTAGCCTTTCTTTAATCCAAATACCACAGCTTTAGCCCTGCTAGCAAAAACACAGTGTAAACAATAATGTGAAAAAAACAGTTCATACATAAAGCTTCCCTCCCTAAATGTAGTACTGGAGCATGTTGGGTTCACAAAAAAAATTAAGCAAAACAAAGTAAGCTGACCTGGCCAGAAATGAAGAATCAGAATATGATACCCACAGTGAAATTAGTGCACTCCAGTTTCGCTACGTGTGTTACACCAATGGGATTAGGTTGTACAAGCTGTTCACCGACCTCACCCCTTATGTTTAACGTAGTAACAGCCCTGAAGCAAATTCAACATTCTGAACCTTAGTCTTATATTTACAATGCATTCTAAAATCAACAGCAGCCTTTAATTAATAAACTTTGTATATACAGATATGTGAAGAGCACATAGCTTTGAACTGTTTGATGAACAGAGGTTTCAGAACAAAATACCTTTTTTCTTAAGAGCAAGCAATGATTTATGGCAACAAAATCTGCACAAAAATGCGACAACGCTAATTTGAATTTTATATTGCCTAATCTCTTAGTGCTCTCTGCAAATGCATTCTGTCAGACTGATATTGCAAAAACAGCTTAGTCTGTACTTCCCATGCCTTTTATCAGCTCTCTTAGAACTTCTTTACATATAAGGCGTTTTCACTTAGACTTACTACAGTGTAATCAGCATTCAGTTTAGTCAACAATGATACATGATACTTATAACTTGCTTTTCAAGAAACAAATGGTGTTACAGCCCAATCAATTCATCAAGGGATCCATAGAACAAATCAACACAAAGAACACAGAACCAGAAAGTAAAACACAGGTCAACAAATGTAGCCAGTGTAGGAAAAGCCTGGACAGAAGAATAGTTTAGGTTTTTGACAGTTATTTGCAAGAGATAAATGGGACAAGAATCAAACTGCCAGACTTGAAGGAGAGCAGATGTAGAGAATGTTCAGTGGCTAAAGTTATGGTGGTTTGATGAAGAAATATTGGAGAAAGGGGGTGATGTAAGGATGTAATGGGCAGATGGGCAGGAGAGTTTTGGAACATCTAGAATGTATGAATAAAAGAGAAGCTAATACCGGCATTAGAGCTATGGCCTTGTTAAAAAAGTTTTTATCACCAGATCTTGGCCTTCAAATAAAAGAGTTGAGTTGGGGATGATGGCAAGAGGGCAAGGGTATACAGAAAGCATCATCAATGAGAACAGTGAGAGAACCATTTTCCAGCCAGGCTTGATTTAGATCCAATATGGATGACTTTTGAGACTTTTTGGCATTTAGTATGAGAAAGCTGTGTTTCATCCAGTTATTGATATCTGGCAAGTTGGGTGGACTTGTAATGTGTATGATTATACTGTACAAGGAAGTAAAGAAATGATGAACAAGAGCAGACCAAGGACTGAACCTTATGGAACCCCCTAAGAGTAGAAGTGATAGAAGTATAGCCAGACACAGCAGGAAACTGTAAGTAAAGCCAGCTGCAGCACACGCTAACCATTGCTAGTCTGAGCCTGTGAGAAGGTGATCCTCAGGTGGCATGTCAGGCTGATTTTATGTAGTCATGATGAAGGATTGACAACATCATTCAGCAGCACCATTCACATCATGGTGTCTTCTATTACGAAGAAGGATTTGTTCTGGATGCTCATTGTTCTGTCCTGAATGAGTAAATAAAAAGATGGAAATTAAACATTCACAATAGAACATAATACACATATCAGATGTTGGAAGTGAGACATTTTGCCTTTTTATTAAATTCCTGGGTCCTGTCTCTTCTTTGCTGCATGTTTTGTTTCATGATGTGTGAGATGTTTCCCATTGGTGAAAGAACTGGACTGCAGGCAGATCAGTTCAGCACCAGAACTCTTTTGTGAAGCCATGCTGCTGTGATAGTATATGGTTTAGCATTGTCTTGCTGAAAAGTCTTTCCTGAAAGAGACCTTTTAAAACCTGTTTATACTGTTCAACATTGATGGTGCCATTCCAGATGTGTAAGCTGCCACGCCATAGACATTAATGCAGCCCCATACCATCAGAGGTGCAGGCTTTTGAACTGGATGCTAATAACAAGCTGGATCGTCCCTCGAGGTTCCTAATGGTGTCCTGTGATAAACCAGCTGCCATTCTGAGTCACTCCATGACAGTCTGGTACGACACCACTGCAGTCTTTGGTGACATGGTGTTAAGGACAGTCGTGGTAACGGTCTGTGTGCATGTAGTCCTGCGTGGGGTTAGGTCCTTGCTTACATTACATGCAGAGTTGAGTGTGACACTTGAATAATTAGTATGTCTCACAATGTAAAACCTACACACCAAATTTCATTCCTCTTGGTTGATTCCTTTGGGGTGCAGCTGTTCTTGTGGTCATAAGTTTGTTTGTGTATAGATGTCATTTTTAGATTTAATTTAAATGTGATGCCATATATTCCGCTTGTAGAAACTGATCAGCTCTTCTACTATTAGCAAAAACGCCAACCTCCACTGCTACAAAGTCACATGATCAAATAGTTTCATGTATATAGGCTAGTCAAAAACAGGCTATAGAATAGAACAGGCTCTTGAAACATTTCCGGCAACATGGTGGCGCAGTAGGAAGCACTGTCGCCTCATGGTAAGGAGGTGAGTTTCTTACCACAGTGAGTAGGAATAGCGAGGTGTGTGATCTACCCTGTAATGGACTGGCAGCCTGTCCTGTTAGTAGCCTGGGGTTTGTTTACTTCAGTTACATTTGCTTGAATTAAAGCTTTGACTTTAAAAAAAAAAAAAAAAGAATAAACTAATTATCAGAGATGTGCACAGCTACTCAAGCTTATTGACTCAGGGGTCCCGATTTTAAAGCTCAGTAGCTCACCACCTCTCAGGTTATGTGGTAGCAAGTGTCTGTTGTTTACTCCTGTGTTTTAGAGCTCTGTTTGAAACCATGCGCTCAATAAAGTTGTGTGTGGGCACTTGCAGACGGGAAAAAGCACCCTTGATAAAATGTAAGAAAAAAAGACTATGACTATCATGTGACTGTATTAGTGTATGACTACAACACTATAGACTGTACTGCTCAAGCCCTTATCACCTCAGCCCATAAACACTGAACTGCTAACACTGCTCAGTTCACCTGAGATATGGTTAACCTAGCTGTTAGCTCCCCTCGGCTATTTCACTCTAAAACTGATCCTCTAAAGCGAGTTCATCTTTTTTTAATCTTCAGACCTGTATATTTAACTTTCTGAGGCTCATTCTGATGAAAACATACCCCACTACAGTCACTACACCAACATTTACCTCAGAACTGTTATTACTGTATCCACTGTTTAGAGCTAGCTGCTGCTAACGCTGCTCAGTTCACCTGAGATACGGTTAGCCTAGCGGTTAGCTCCCCTCGGCTAGTTCACTCTAAAACTGATCCTCTAAAGCGAGTTCATCTTTTATTAATCTTCAGACCTGTATATTTAATTTTTGAGGCTCATTCTGATGAACACACACCCCACTACAGTCACTACACCCACATTTATACTCGGAGTGGGCTGTGTTTAGCTCCCCAGTGTTACCCGCCGCCATTTTCTCTGGCCGAAGCAGACTGAGAGTGGAGGTGCATGATGGGATCCAGTACACCATGAAGATAGAACACTATTCGGGTATCTTTAGTGCACACATACTCAAATACCGCATACTACTTTTAGGCAGATTTAGTACACGAGTAGGATGTAGCCATTTTGAATACAGCCGTAGTATTTCTCTGACAAATGAAGATGTTAGCACATTATCAACTGAGGGAGGAAAAAATGTGTTCCTCTAGTAGCTCAGTTCATTTGAAATAAAAACTATTCCCTTACTGTTCCACAAGCTGATTTGACTCCTGTTACCCGGTTCAACTGCATTTAATTCATAACTAAGGACAGACTATTCAGATAAAGTTATGGTAACGCGTCCTTTAATGTATTGTATATGTGCGTGCATGCTCTTGTTGAGTTTTCCTGTCATTGAATGTCTATATTGCTACAATTAATTACAATTAATGCAAATGTCTGTGAAATAAAGGTGATAATATAGTATTGAGAATACACATTACATTTATGTAAAAAAAATAATTTAAAATTAAAGTAGGTAACCTTAGAGTAAAAAAAAAAAACTGTTTTTAGTATGTATTAGTGTTGGCACATGCGCCGAAGGCTCTAAAAAGAGGGACTGTGGCTGAAAACATCTGTGGCAACTGTGATGTACTTACTTCTTAAAGGACATTTGCTCTGTAAAAACAAACAAGAAGAGACAGAAAGTTAGAAAACAGCATCAACAGCAAAAACTACCAGCAAACTAAAACTATGGGTTTAAATATGACTGTGATGGTGGACAGACAGACTGTGTGTGGGAAGCTAACAAGAATAACAACAGGGAGAAACTGCTTAGTACAGTGGGAGAGAGGAGTATTTGTACAGACTTAATTAGCTACAGGAGCAATTAATATTCTGGCGACTTGCATCTGAAAAACGGAACGGGTTCACAGACCTGACTGTCATCCTGGCTAGTATTATTGGAGGTTAACTGTTTTGTACTGTTTTGTATTGCTGGCCACTCAAATACTGTTTACATGCTGCTTTACTGGAGAACTGTTTTCTGTCTGTTTACTGTCTCGCTGTACTCTCCTGCTGCTTTCTGTAAGATCTGATGGAGGAATATTCACTGTCTGCTTGCTGGCTCTTTCCTTATTACCAGGTGACTGCCACTGTGAGGTGCTGCAGCTCTCTCCCCTAGTCCCATATCTCTGGCTGCACTTGTGGTGACTGAGTCTTCTCATACACTCAGTTGCTTGCTATCAGTCTTACTTCCAATGCATTCACTTAGCTGGCAGAATGGTGCTGGGTCTAGAACAGTGTTCGTCTAACATCGTCTAAGCCCCTGCATTAGTAGTGGATGTTGTGTGGTATGGCTGGGTGCCTACATTGGTTTTTATTTTATTATATTTTATATTGTACTGCTTGTGCTTTAAAGCCCAGTGAAGTGCTCATAATGGCAGTATAGTATTGAGAGCTGCCCTGTGAGATCGATTTAGTGGTAGGTTGCCTACTCAGCTTGCGAGACCCCTTTGCATTGGGACACGCCCACTACTGGTGGAATGCACGTGGGGGCTGTTGGAGGCATGGTTCACCTGTTCAGAGTTTTAACCAGTTGTGAACTATTGGTCTCTCCGGTGTAGGCTGGCGTGCGTTTGTGGCAGTGGAGGTTGTTGTTCATGGCTGCCCTAACGCAGCATACGGATCTGCTGGGTACGTACCTAACGAGCTATTTCGGCTATCGAGTGGCTACGGAGCAACTATGCTCCCACTGCATTGACTGCAGCCCTGGTATTTGCAGGCCACTGTTCTTCTCCCTCTTAAAATAGTTCTTGTTTTACTATTGTGAACGTTTGTGGATGATTATAAAATTAGACTGTGTTTTAATTGGTCTACTGCTGAGCCACCTCTGATATCTTTTATAGAATACTGTGTTGGGATTTTGGTGTCTGCCATTACTGTTTTAATTAGCAAGATATTGTAATAGCATACCACAGGGCACTATTTTTAGATATACGGATCCGATTGTTTCTTTTTGTTTTGTGGTCGAGGAGTGGGCCACCCTGGTATACTGGTTTGCCTTTTGTTGCAGCGTCCTAGGTGGCTGCGTAGTGTTGCTGTGGGAGATTTTTCTACGGTGAGGGTAGTCTTTTGTGTGGTTGGCGGTACCGTGCGCTGTGGTGTTGTTTACTATTGTAGTGTGAGAGCTCCATGGGTTTGGACACTTCCTTGGCCCCACTGTTTTCTCTGACCTGTGGTTGCTACTGACTTGTGTATATATTAGCATAATTCCCACACACTAAATAAAGTATTTATTAACAATTGTTTGTTTTATGTAAATTATTGTTTGAAATAAAGTGTATATTCCAAATGTAACGTCCATATTGGTATTATTGGCTGGCTCGTACACTCCTTTATTTGAGTGACCTAGTGTGGGGTCCCCTTTCTCCTAATAAAGGGGTGGCGTAGTCGAGACATACAAGGTGTACACGGGTGCGAACCCTGGGTGTTGCAATACCGCGCACCCCGATAAAGCGCGCTCCCTGCCACAGTTGGGTGACTGACTGTGTGGGGTGATGTGTCCTGTTAAATACGTCTTTCCTGTCTTATGACTTTTTGGGTTTTGAGGCCTATTGCTGCTAATGGTCTGATCACTACTCTGAATCACCTATACCTCAGGTCCCCTCTTACTACCACCTTGACTCCCCCACTTATAACTTCTTCCACTTCATCTGTCCCCACCCCCATGGCATCCACTATTCATTAAAACCCAGGAAGGTAGGGTTGGTTGGGAAGGAAGGTAAAAGTTACCAGGATCAATAACTGATGATAAATTAGACTGATATGATCAATATTTATTGAGCTACACATACAGAAGTAGTGTATATAAAGATAGAGATATAGACAGAGATGATTTTCTATACCGACTTGTGTGTTTAGGGTAGTAGTAATTTCAGGTTTCTGCAGATGGCATTGCATGAGGATGATGGGGCTATGAATCTCTGCGGAGTGTAAGTGACGAGATCCATAGATTGGGAAGAGGTGGTACAGTGCAGGGAATGTCTCGTTCCATGTGTGGAAAATGGCTCCAGAGCAGATGTTAATGATTGGCTAAAAGGAGGGACTGCATGTGGGCGTGGCCAAAGACCACATTGTAAAGGAAGTAGCTGAATCTGCAGGTGTATGGAAGCATACGGTCATACGAGTCTACCAGCAGTGGATACAATCCCAGTCTACAGGGAATCGGAATTGTGCCAAGGAAGGCGTCCATTAAATCTGGATCAACTGTGCTATTCTCTGATGTAAGCGTGCCAGTCCATGCCCGGTCCAAAAAAAAATTGCACTGAGAAGGAATCAATTGACAGGAATAAAACAGTACATGCATGACTGTACTTAAAAAAACAAAAAACAGCCAAAAACTGCAATGGTTTTGTACCAGTTTTAATGCAGAGTCTGGCATGTTTGGTTAGTAAACACGGCGGCCTGATGCCATACTGAGAGACAGACTTCTGTATGTGTAGCTCAATAAATATTACTAGCTTCTATTAAAATAGCTTGATGATCTAAAACACTTAAATGTGACAAGTTAGAAAAAAATAAGATAAGGGGTGAGGGCCAAATGCTTTTTATACCGCACTGTCTGGTGTTTTTAAAAGAGCAAAATAATAATAATAAATATTATTATTATTATTATTATTAATAAATAAAATAAATCAAGAAAAATAAATAAATGTGCATAGTATTTTTGCAGAGTGCTGTGTAAACTAAATGACTAAATAATTATGACACTTACGCGTCTTCCAATAGCAAAACCCACCACAAACCCAACAATGGCCAGGACTGGACAGACACCTGTTTAAAAAAAAATGAATCAGAATTACTTTATTTTTGTAAGTAAATATTTCACACATCCTAGGATTGTGACATTTCTGTTTGTCAGGAAATCCTTAATCCACTGGCATATAGATTCGGACACTGAAAGCTCAGATTAAACAGCTCAGTTTAATCTGCTGCAGGTCTGGCATTATGTTGTGGAATGCTGATCTGAAATCAGATATCAGAACCCTAACATTTTTAGACTGTTCTAATTTTGGACTTTCATTATTAAATCCAATGGTGTTAATGTTTTGAGGACTGGAATGATGGTGAAGGTTTTAAAGCAGCACAAAGTTCCTGTGATTTGTTGAAGATTGGTGCTAGTTGATCAGAGCAGTGTTTCACACGGAGTAGATGGAGAGACCAAGTCTGGCCCTGGGGCTTTTCTTATGTGCTGAGAACTTGTTAGCGTCCTGCATACTGATGGAGAAATGATTGGTGGGGTGAGAAAGCCAGGGTGAAAAAAGGAGAACCAATTCATGTCTAAGCAGGTTGTTCAGGAGAAAGGCAGTCTTTCTCATCTTGAAGCTGGTGATCTGTTCAAGACCTCTCCAGACTAATTTTGGGGTCATTGGGAGCAATATGCCTTTTCAGTTTCTCAGAGTATCTCTTTTAAGTTGCTTTAAGAGTTTTAATGGCGGTGTAGCAATGATCCAAAATGGTAACCTCTCTTGTGGCACAGGCAACATGTTGTTGTCTGTATTCTTTAACCACAGTGTTATGGAGGGAGGAGACAGACCAGAAAGCCACATCTCTGTGACACAGATGGCAGATCAGTTTGAAAATCCTTGTTGGTTTGGTTGGGCAGAAATTGGGCAGAAAAAGAGAATCACAAACTCTGGTGGAATAAGGGTGGTAAACTTGTCCAAATTCCAGCTTATAGAGCAAAAATGTCTGCTCTTCTGCCTCTTTACTGGTACTTTACCAGGCCTAGTGACACTAATGCACCTGTTATGAAAATGTCCCAAAACACTGAACATTTTTAAATAAACTCCAGATTAATTCCAAGTGCAACTTTCAAAGTCTCTAGCTCATGCTCTAGCTCATGCTCCACCGGACAGAGTTTAATGAATAAGTTAGAACGCTGTGTAAATAGATGTATGTGAAACATACATAATTTAAAAAACACAGAATCTTATAGACCCATACTTTATTCACAATAAAACATAAAACACATTTCAGATGTTGAAAGTGAGAAATTTTACAATTTAATGAACATTTATTAACTCGTTTAGAACTTGATGGATCTTAAAGTTGGGACAGGGATAACAAAAAGCTGGAAAAGTAAGCACTAATTAAAAACAGCTGCAGGAGCAATTTCCAAATAAGTCACATGACTGGGTATAAAAATAAACATTTTAGAGGGCAGAGTCGCAAAGAGAAGCAGAGAAAAAATTGTGTCAAAAAATTGTGGAACTATTTCAGAACAGTGTTCTGCAAACTATGAAGACTTTGGATATCCCACAATCTACAGCACATAACATCATCTACAGATTCAGAGAGTCCGGAGACATGCCTGTGTGCAAAAGATGAGGCTGATGGTCAGTATTGGAGGCTTGTGATTTTTGAGCCCTCAGACGGCACTGCATTAACAAACAGGATGATTCTGTACTGTGCAGTCAACAAATGCCAGTTAAAGCTCTTTCATGCAAAGAAGAAGCCATATGTCAAAACCGGGCCGGGCCAAAGCACATTTCAGCAGGACAGTGCTAAACCACATACTGCATCCATCACAACAACATGGCTTCAGAGAAGAAGAATCCGGGGGCTGAACTGGCCCCTGCAGTTCAGACCTTTCACCAATAGGAAATGTTTAGTGCATCATGAAATGAAACATCCAGCAAAGGAGACCCAGGACTACTGAGCAGCTAAAATCCTACATCAGACAACATTCCTCACCTAAAACTCCAGCAGTTGGTCTCCTCACTTCCTAGACATTTACAGATTGGTGTTTATAGCAGAGGGGACACTACATACCCTACACCCCCCCTTCTGCAGTGGCAGACATGACCCTGTCCAAACTATTTTGAGATGCACTGCTTCCATCAAGTTCTATATGAATGAATAAGTTAATGAAATGGTAAAACACTTGCAACATCTGATATATGTTTTATGTTCTATTATGAATTATATATGGGTCTATGGGATTCTCAAATCATTTCATTCTGTTTCTATTTTACATTTATTAACATTTTACACAGCATCCAAACGTTTTTGGAGTTGTACAATTAACAATTAAAAATGTATGATCTTACCCCAGGAGACACGGGTCTTTTCACAGTCCACAGCTTCTACAGATCATAGATTTTCTATTAGAATCATGTTTAGAAATTCTTAAAGAACAACTGTAAATATTTTTCAGCATAATTTTTTCGTAAAAGTTTAGTTACACTACCTAAAACGTAATAGGTGGATTTACTGTATATCTACTATATAGTACAATACTTTTTAATTTGAGAAATATTGTTTAAGTTTGTTTGAGTTTTCTATCTCAGAGCAAGGCAGAGAAATGTTTTGATGAGTTTGTTAAATGTCATGCGTCCGATCTCCCTGACTTCTCCCAGAGTTCTCCCACTAGTGATGCCACAGCCACATACCCTAAGATCACCAATCAAACCCCACTTCCCAGATCTACCACTCCCGAATTCTGATTGCTCACCTGCACCTCATTTCTCTCCAAGTACATATACTCAGACCCTCAGTTGCACTCCGTCATTACGAAATATTGCCAAATACTAAGCATTCACTTCTGTTATTCTCTGCTTGCTATCTCTGGTCTCGACTCTTCCTTGTCTTTTGACTCTGTATGAATTATTCCTTCCCCCCTTATTTTTCTTTAATATACTTACTCGTGTCTGAAGTATCATTCTTACTTTGAACACTAGCAGATTCATTCTTCTGTTCTGTTTTTTCTGTAGATCCTATGTGTTGGAGAAAACAGAAGAAAAACAATTGGTTGAATAAATGTGCTGTGGACAACAAATTCATTTATGCCTTAGATTTCATTTCACTTAAATCAGTATAGAGAGTACATTGTGGTAAATAATGAATTAAACAATTTAATGTAGAGAACTTAAAAAATGAAACAGTATTTAATGGGAGAAGTGTAGGATTGAAAATGTTTACCAGTTATTTCCTGAAGTTTTAAATGGAGAAGAAAACGCTCAGTGAAACCTAACAACAACAACAAAAATAATAATAATTTTAGTTCAAATTGTAGAATCAACCATTTTGGCACAACATTGACAGTCTTGGAAAATTCTGTGATGTAATAATATAAAAGCAAACCATATTCAGAACCTTGATTGTTGACAGAATTTAAAAATACTACTCACTGCCCCCAAATGTGTGTGTGTCTGGGTGTTTCACTTCATGAATGGGTTAAATGTGGAGGACAAACTTCTTTGTTTGTAAAAACACAAATGGCACAAAATGGCCCTAAACTCTCTACTTACAGAATTGGCCTCACCTGAAATCATCATAGACAAAATTAAATACACATGACTTGTGTAGGCTTTACAAGTCATTAGATCTTTCACACAATGTCTCCCCTCACATATAATCTGTACAGAACTTCTATTGTGTTGTTTGTGTTCCATTGTGTTGAGCGCAGTGTGTTAAAGTGGGTTTGTGTCTAGAGAGTCCTATGGCCTTTTGCATACAGTGTTAAGGACATGTTTTGTATTACTAATATGGAATCAATAATGCAATGTCGAATGCATCTGATATCTAGCATTTGTGGGTCCCACTGACCGCAGCCATCTGTACTCTGACTCTGAGATGTCTGTGGAAAAGAACAGATCATGTACATTTCACAAATCAAGATTTTTATGTGGTATATAAGTCATATAATTTTTTTCCATAGAAGTTGAGAGTCTTCTTAGTGCTTTGGTGTCTATTGTTGTAACTGTGCTGGGGTGTTTAACCAAGCACCTTTACCGGTTACTTTAAAGGAGGTAAGATCTCTAGCTCATGATCTGACTCTACTCAGATTTAACCCTACACACCACGGATGCTGGTTTTTAATAACAAGCTGGATGGTCAGACCAGAGGCGTAGCGCAAAATTCTGGGGCCCCACCGCAAGGAGGCAGGGAGGAGGCCCTTGTGTGGGCTAAAAATCTCTCTGGCGTACCTGACGTGCATGACTTAAACTGGCACTTATTCTCAGTCATCTGAAGCGATCTGTATTCAAGCCTATTAACAGATACAATACAATAAAACACTCTCACCTTAGTGCCCAAAACGTCCCCTCCTCCTGGCATTTTTCTGCGCAAATTCCTTTACAATGTCCGTACGATCCATCTGACGAGCACGCTTGCTTTCGATGCTGAGAATAGAAAGTCCGGAAAGTCTGTCTTAAGACATTGTGCTTCTCAGATAGTTTTTGATCATTTTCAGTTTTGAAAAGGATCTTTCTGCACTAGCCACAGTGACGGGGATAGTTAAAAAAAAGCTTAAGAGCAGTAGCCACGTCCGTCACACTAGACAGGATTGATGTGAGGATATGATGCCTTTTCTGAGCACCACTTTTGTATTTTCTTTTGCTCATCTTTAATGTCTTCGCTCACCCCAGCACGTCTAGCGTTTTGGCGTCCTCACCTCATCCAAGAGGAGGACTGTAATTAATTTTAAGGCGGGGCCCCCCTGTACTCGAGGCCCCCCCGCAGTGCGTGCCCTGCGTGCCCCTCCCCTACGCCACTGGGTCAGACTCATCTTTTAGCATAGAGGATCCATTGCCAGAATAATAGAACAATTTTCCAGCTCTCCTCAGTCCATCTTAAGTGAGCACAGGACCAGAGAAGGTGGCGGTGTTGGTTTTGGATCTAATTTCTTCTCTGGTTTTTACTCAGTTAGAACATGTGTTTTGGGAGGTGTTCCATGCAGTGACTGGACTACAGAATTGAGTCTGTTTGATGCAGTGTTATCTGTGCGTCTGAGGATCACAGTCATCTGGTGTTGTTTTTTTAAACTTTTAATTTCTCCATTTTTATTTTTTTCACTCAGTATTTTTGATGAATAACCTTTTGTCCAGTCATGTTTCCCAAAGCTATGATGCTGTTTACACAATCCAAGATACGTAAGAAAATATAAACGAGGTGCCATAGCAGGGTTAGGTAGTTGTGGGGTTTTCAAAGGTTATTATAATACCATGATTTCACCAGCATCATTTCTCTCCTACTGGTATTTCCACTTCAGGCTGTGTTCTACCTTAAAAATCTGTAATTAGATAACTCCAAAGTGTTCCTATATGGTAAGTGGAGCTGATAAAACAAGCAACTATTGTACATACCCAACAAAGTAATCAGTCAATGTTCATGGCCCTTTGGGTTTTCCTTCCATTGTAACATCTTGCATGTGAATTAGGAGATTTAATGATATTAAAAAACTGTTCTCATTTACCCATCCTCCATAACCCATTCTCATTTACTCATCCTCCATCACCCGTTCTCATTCAAACATCCTCCATCCCCTGTTCTTTAATCTGCACAGGAACTCTTTGACAATGTTCTCTGTAACAGTGCACCATCCCTTTAGTACTAAGTATTAATGCAAATACCTCATTCCATCTATCTATATACTGCACATCTGTGTTACCTCTGGTTATACCTTGTACTTTTGCATCTTAAGAACAGTCATAATTCCATTTTATTGTATTCTATTACATCTTAATTATTTTATTCATTTTGATTTTGATATATATATATTTTTTTTTGCTTTATTATTTTTGTAGCTTCCATGTGCGCTATGTGCCTCACAGGTATGTATGCAGCTGTAAGACTGTGAATTCTCGGGATCAATAAAGTGTTATCTTATTTTGTTTCTATCAAAAAGAAATGTTTATACCTTGCACACTTAAAACAGCTTCAGTATGATTCATCCATGTGACATTTCTGAGGTCTGCATCTGTGAGGTGGACAAATGATAAAGAAATAATTTCAAATAATATGTATTATCTAGTTGCTCATCAAAAAAATGTGTGGTGACTGTAGACAGGAATTAAGACTTACCACGTTTAACTGTTTTACATCTGGCATCTGTGGTAAAATGTTCATTATGCGTCCAACCACACTGCTGGTCTGTGCAATTGTGCATGCACACTATGGAAAAATGATCATCATCTTCTACAGTTTTAGAAAAGAAAGGAAGAGGTTTAAAATTTGCTGTGTCTGATCCACAAACACGAGCACAACACACACTAACACACCAAAACCACCACGTCAGTGTCCTTGCAGTGCTGAGAATGATCCACCTCCCACATAGTACCTGCTCTGTGGTGGTCCTGTGGGGGTCCTGACCATTGAAGAACAGGGTAATACAGTACACAGAGAAACAGATGGACTACAGTCTGGACCTGTACACCTACAGAGTGTCCTGTATGTGTACACACAGGCGCGCACACACACACACACACACACACACACACACACACACACACACACACACACACACACACACACACATACCTGTATATATGTGATGAAAAAGATTCCTTCTGTACTTCCTTTTAGTTATGTCGCATTGTGTATATTCTGAGTGTAGTTGGCGACTGAATCCACATTCCTTGTAAGAGTTACAGATAGACTTTGAGTATCTATCAAATGTTACACAAGACATTTCCAAAACTGTAAAGAGAACATATTTCAGTAATAATGAGAGAATGAAAGTACATATAAACGAAATATTTTGCATACTCATTTGGTGTCTAGTTTTAAAATTTTGAGCAGCAGTGTATACATTGTAAAACATAAAATTCATAATAATAATCTGCCTGCTACTCCTCAGGACTCCAGTTCCCAGAGTGCACAGGCCGATGACGTCACATTCACATGCTCGTGCCCCGCCAATCCCCGGTCTAGTTCGTCTGACTAGCGATTGCTGTCAGCTGAAAGCCCTGTTTATAGTCCACACACAAACTCATACATTCACATAAGTTTTGCCAACTCTGCATTTTCTAACTCTTTGACTTTTGACCCTTTTCTTCCCTATCTTCTGGCCTTCTCTCTCACTTTACCCCTTTGGCTTGTCTGCTCGCTTTGATCGGATCTTCGGTTTCCTACCCTGCTTCTGTCATTTAGGATTACGGCTCAATCCTGCTTATTCTGGGTTTGTAATTATTAAAACAGTAATTCAGCTTTTGGTTAACTCAGGTGGAAATATTGCATTCTGTTATACTCAACAACAATTTTTGAGTCCACCTTACTGCAGGACTGAGACAAGAGTCCAAATGAAATTGAAGCCGAGAAGAGACAGTAACTACTAGTTTATGGTCTGCACAACTCTACAACAGGACTACAACACTATGTAGTGCTGATGATTTTGCTGTGAGAGAAAATGTTATCATTAAGCATCTTACCCTGCGTTCTTTCAATAGTGTATATAAGTGTTTGCTGGGGAGGCTCATTTAATTTTATATGAAGTTCTGGTGAGTGCAATTCTGAAAAAGAACAAAACAGGTTAGTCCACTGCTTGTGGGGAAATATTATATAACTGATTACATTGTCTACTCAGGCTTTAGAAGCTCGGTAACACTGAGATTAATAACTGATCATCACACTGTTTTATCAGTCTACTCAGACTTTAGCGAGAGCTCAGTAACACTGAGATTAATAACCGACCATCACACTGATTTATTAGCCTACTCCAACTACAATGTAATGCAAATGTGTGAAAAAGTACATAAACTGTTTAATTAAACTCTGAATGAAACAATGATGTAAACATACATAAAAATAATAAGGCCATAGTTTTACTTATAGTCCAATAATTTTTTTCATACCGTTATCATCACAGAGAGCTGGCAGGATCAAGAGAATTACCCAACGGCAGAACATAGTAATTGTCATCTGAAATGAAACAAAGAATGGACTGTATTTTTTACTTTGTATTAAGTTAAATACAACATCGTCAACACTCCAATCACTAATGAAATGGGCAAGAATGTTCTAAGAATAAAATATGTACAGTCGGGTCATATTATTATGACCACTCATACGCAGAGTATGAAGATGAAGGACTGAACTTTTGCATTCTACTTTTGTATATTTTCCTAAAACAACTGTTTGAGTTTTGCATTTATTTCATTGGGTAATAATGGACATTGGTGAAAGTAAAGATTATTTGTTTGCATTTGGCTTTTTTTTTTTTTTTTTTTTTTTTACTGTTGTAGTCATCTTAAATGCTTTTTAGTACTTAGTATTTATACTGCAACTGCTACTACTGGTGGTCCGGGAGGTGCAGAGTAGGAACATTGTACAGCATAACTGCTTGTTTGGTCTATGCACATTTTAATAAACTCTTAAATCTTAAATATTAACTGTGGTGTGCAGCACAGACAGCAGGTAGACGGGCTGGGAGGTTGTCACAGGCACCTGGAGCCAAGCTGAAAGAGCCCACAGCTGCTCTGGGTTCTGATCTGGCCTCTGATGAACATATTACTAATATTAGTAACAGTGGCTCATTAGCCCAGTGGGCAAGGCGTTGCCCTCTTAACCTAGTGGCTCGAGTTCGAATCGCACTCCAATTGTTTGGGCAGTCGTGGGCTGGAGGTTAGGAACCTAGCCTTGTGAAGCTAGATAATGCCTTCCTTACTTCAGGGTTGGACTATTGTAATGCCCTGTTTTCTGGTTGTTCCTTTACATTAGACGATATCATTATATGCATAAATTTTGCTTAACTATTCGACAGACGTTGAAGCTTGTGGGCGTCAGTTATTGAAATGGTCAAAGCGCTGGGTAGCTGCTTAGAGAGGCCTATGGCTGCAGATCGCTGGGATGAGGCTTAGAGGTTTGAGAGTGTTTATAAAGTCTATCCTAACAATGACTGTGAGTAAGTAAACTTAGTAAATGTTATCAGGGAGATCTCTTGGGGTGCCCAAACCTTTGCACCATGCTTCAGTCCTTTTTTTTTTCACTACAGTATTTTACAAAACAAAAATAACACACTAATCTTGCTTAAATCATCAAAAAGAATGTTTGAACTTTAACTTTTTGCTATTTTTAGAGCTAAATATATTTATACAATACATATCCATCAGGTATAGGATAAACAATCAGTATCATTATTTCAAACTTATTCAAAACCACACTTCTTCTCACAATACCTGCTTATTGTTTCCTTCGATCTTTGTGGCTTTTTTTGCAGTTGTATTTAAAAAAACAGGAAATGGGTGCAGATGTGCCTGAACCAACAAGAATCAACCATGCACGGTTTGGTACTCATCTTTTTCATTTTGCCAGGTAAGAAAAGGTTTATTGATATTATTTTCACATGCACAAATGTCCTCTAGACATACCTACACAGAGTTCCTGTTGGGCAAGCAATCATTTAACAGTTCGATTATTTACTAGTGAATCTTTGATTTCCACCTTAAGGTCTTGCCTCTGCTGAAGTGAGAGTGAACCAGGGCAGAAATAAAGACCAGTATACTGAGGGAGAGTCTGCAACATTTCAGTGCAACATTACAGCTGATACGGAGGTTATTGAAAATTGTTTTCTGGAATGGGTAATTGAAGACCCAAAAGACAAAGATAAAATAATACAGATGGCTAAGCTGTCGCAATATAAGGATCGATCTGACGTCAGCTCAAATGGCACCCACAGCTCCATGATCCTGGAAAAACTAACAACAAATGATAACAATGTTTTCCTCTGTGCTGCAACGTGCACCGTAAATGAGAATCTCAGATTACTCTTTGGGAGTGAAAGCAATCTAAAAGTAGAAGGTTTGTGTATTTTATCAGGCTCTATTATAAGACCACAACAGTTTATACCCTTTTTCTGAAACAGGAAAATATGTATTTTATATATGTTTCTCGTTACAGCACAAATCCAGTCACGGTCCTGGCTGCACTATCTAATCTTCACCATTAACCTGCTGATCTTCATTGTAGCCACTATTGTTTGTGCCGTCATCATTCGAAGTCGTACTAGAAAAAGGCAAAACACAGGAGAATGATGGTTTTTCTTTTCTTGCAAATGTCTTAATATTTCTATATATATTCTATATATTCTATATATGATAAAAAAAAATGAATAACTATTTTTATTCAAATTAAATCATACCTATTTAAAATTATGTTTGTATATCATGTAAGCAGAACATTGCTTAAAAATAAGTTGTGGTAACTACAATAAAGTTGGACTTTTTTTTATAAATATGGTGTTATATTGTTATATTGGCATATATGATCTCTTAGACTCTTATTGGAGCAGCAAAGCCTAGTATTGGCTGTTAGAAGCTGAAAGACTGCAGTATCTTAGATCAAGAGTTCATCAGCTGTAGTCCTACAGGGCCTCCACACACATTTTTATAGGTTCAGGTACATAGAGATACAAGACTGCATGTCCATAGACCCTCAAAGAGAGTTCACCAAACAACTTCCTGAGTTCTGTGTAACAGGGTAACAGAAGTAAAACAGAAATATAAATATGTGACACAGAGAACTTTGTATTTGTCGCAAATGACATGCCATCAACAGCTCTTTCAGACCTTTTGCTTTACGTATGCTGTTAATGTCTATCTGGTTATATTCCTACATATAGAATGAAAATACATACACTATTGAAAATAAAGGTTGAATAGTTCTTTGCATGCATCTATGGTCATGGGAAATAGCCTTCCATTTACTTTGTAATACTGGTTCTTGATAAAACCATGCATTAGAATTTTTTTAGGAGGCCAAAAATGATTCATCTACAGTATTGCTCCTTTTGGGACCTCCTAAATAAGGTGAAGCATCCCATCTGACCCTGACTTTACTGAGACATACATGCCGAAAAGGCACCCAAGGAAAATAATATTGTGCAATAAAGCAAATCAAATTTAAATCACTAAGAGCACTAAGATGGACGATGTAGAAGCTAATCTGAACTCCACCGTTCAGAAGCTGAATTCCACGGTCAGTCTCTGTAGATTTAGGATCATGATCAGACATTCTGGAAGTAAAAAAAACTCATTCCAGTAGCAGAACTGTGAACTCTATTCTAATAGATACAGGCAGCCAGTGCAGTCCCTGTTTAGTGTTTGTTAGGATCTGGGCTTCAGCATTCTGCATGTGTTATAGGGGATGGAGTTTTGTTAGGAAAAGGACATAACTTGGTCTTATTTCTAAGGTGAGACTAGTGAATAGTAGGCCTTTTTCCATGTCATTGGTAACCATTTGATATGCAGAGTCAGGAATGTCTTGAACAAGAAGGCATATGTTCAGCAGGAGAGTAAGGGTGTCTTAACTATACTGTATATGGTCCACTCACACCAGCACAACACACACTAACACGTCAGTATTACTGCAGTGCTGAGAATGATCCACCACCCATATAATACCTGTTCTGTGGTGGTTCTTTTACTTTTTTTCCCAGGCAAATGTATCTTTTACCAGATGGCAGGAGGGTGAAGAGTGTGTGTGAGGGGTGTATGTAGTCACCCATAATGCTGTTTGCCTTGCGGATGCAGCGTGTGGTGCAAATGTCCATGATGGTGGGGAGACAGACACCAATGATCTTCTCAGCTGTCCTCACTACCCGCTGCAGGGACTTGGGATCCGATGCGGTGCAGTTTTCCAAACCAGGCAGTGCTGCAGCTGCTCAGGATGCTCTCGATGGTTCCTCTGTAGAAGGTGGTGAGGATAGGAGGTGGGAGATGTGCCTTCCTCAGCCTTCGCAGGAAGTAGAGGCGCTGCTGGGCTTTCTTGGTTATTGTGCTGGTGTTGAGGGACCAGGTGAACTCCAAGGAACTCGGTGCTCTTGACGATCTCCACAGTGGAGCCGTTGATGTGTAGTGGAGAGCGGTCACGCCTTGTCCTTCTGAAGTCAACAACCATCTCTTTGGTCTCATCTACGTTAAGAGACAGGTTGTTGGTTCTACACCAGTCCGTTAACCGTTGCACTTCCTCTCGGTATGCTGTCATTCTTGCTGATGAGACCCACCACAGTCGTATCATCTGCAAACTTGATAATGTGGTTCGAGCTGTGCATTGCTCCACAGTCGTGAGTCAGCAAGGTGAACAACAGGGGGCTGAGCACACAGCCCTGGGGGGCCCCGGTGCTCAGCGTGGTGGTGCTGAAGGTGTTTCGTCCAATCCGGACTGGCATTCACTTAATTAGTGGTATAATTCTGACATTCCGGCTGTTTTTCAAACCAATTAGAACAACAATGCCCCTATCATCTTATTTTTTATCACCGTGAATATCCTGTATTGTAATCATATAAAATATGTTGTGTCCAGTAACAAGAGCAGTGTTGTGAGAAGATCAAACTCTGCTAAGATCTTCTAGCTTTGCTTTTCATCAAGGACATGAGTAAAAACAAGGTGAAAAACGTGTCATTCTCTTCTAAAGTTCTGAAGTGTGCACTTCCTCCCTCATCTAACCTCAGTCTGTGCTTAAGGTTTCCTGCTAGACAAATTGAAATGCAACAAGGAAGTGGTTATTCTGGTAAATTTGAAGTGGGTCAGCATTTAAAAAAAACAAAATATGACTTTTGGCACAAGTATGTGCAATAGCTAGGTTATTATGTACAATAGTTAAGAAGGTTAGCTAAGTTTTTGCCTAAATACATTGTGAACTACTACAAAGCATATGTTAAACAGCAAAAGAATAATTATTAAGCTCACTTTTTAAGATAATGAATTTAATGTATCTTTGCTGCCTGCTGTAGGAGTCTTGTAGTCAATCAAATTATTAAACTCCACAAAATGTCAACAAACATCTTGTGCATGAGCAAATACAATGATTAGGCTTTTCCTTGTCTTTGCACATCCTGTGTCCCTTATTTTTATCTCAGCTTGTCCTATTTGGGTCTGCATGTCTGGAAATCCACTGGCCAATCTATAGGCCTAGAGACCTATCCAAAAGACCTTTCCATAGACCTATCCAAAGGTTTACTTCCTAACCCTACACTACTTAATGATAGGTTACACCTTGTACAGGACCTTGGTTATTTTGGTGATGCTGATGGTTTTACAGAGTAAAGTATACTTCACACCACATCGTTTCATGGTAGATCTTCTCAAGTGATAAACAATTCTACAGTTCCAGACTATAGTCCATTTATTTCTCTGTATATTTTGTTATACAGGACCACCACACAGGTGCTATGTGGGTGGTGTATCATTCTCAACGCTGCAGTGACATTGATGTGGTGGTGGTGTGTTAGTGTGAATATATATGTGTATATAAAATATAACAATATATAACAACAAATATATGACAATTGCAAAGTTTACGATTGGGTATGATTGCACCATCTGCCATTGCACAGCTTATGTAAATAAGCTTATGTAAAAAAAAAAGAAAAAAAAAATGGCCTAGCTTCTTAATGTCACAAGCTTTAGTTATGCTTTAGTTAACACCATGTGGAGCAAAAGAGCAGTGTTATCTAGAGTAGATAAGTTAACTAAGATAAGATCATGAAGTAACATATATAGTTAGCCATCAAGCAAATACTACATCTTCATAATAACTGTTTAACACATCATTTCACCCAAAAAATTGGTGAACCCCCAACTGAGGGTAAGAAACCCCATCAATGGTTTCCCAGAAAAGCAAAGATATGGCACTGCTGGTCCACTGTCGGGATCTGCAATATTCCAGAACTGAGAAACCCATCAACATCCCAGAGTTGAAGCCGTTTTATACGAAGTATTGGGCTAAAAGTCTGAGTCAGAAAGAAAAGCACACACACGTGAGGAGAAGTCTGTGGGGTGTAAACCCAAGCAAAGCTGTAGGCCCTACGAAGCCCTCAGTCAACTGCCTTACCTGATATATAAGCACCAACAACCACTAAATTACTGATACCTGCTCTGATCATGCCTCTCACTATAATGTCCAGAGGATTTACAATGGTGGTGTCAAATGTTGATTTTTGGCAGTCAGCACCACCACCATATTACTCACCAGCTCTCCACCCCCACCTCTTGCCTCCCAACAAAATATCACTCTTGACACTTTACCTACAGTTAGAGACAGTTTTTGAAATGTCTCTGGTTTCCTACATTCCTACATTGAGTTTGAGTTTTTCATGCCTGTAAAATCACCATATATTATTAGAAAAAATGCAAATAAACAAAGTGGTAACCAAAATTGTGAACACCCCCAGTAAAAACAAGTCTTTGTGTAAAGAGAAAATAAAAAAAAATACATAAACAAACTTAAATATATACCCTGAAAAGGGGTGCCCATAAATGTATGTAACTGTAAATGCAGTTTTAAGCTTCTTTATCTAGCTCGTTTGAAGGAAAATGTTTGCTTCTATGTTTCTCCCCAATCCCATCACAAGGCACACACTTCAGATCGTGCTGATCTTGCTGTCTTCTCTGTCAATGAACAGTAAACCTGATATTTATTAAGTTATTGTAACTTTTGACCACCGGCAGGATGTGTTATTGTTATAGATTTTAAATGAATGCCAAACAAATAAACAATTTATAGGCCACCAGGCCATATTCTGAGTTCTTACACCGGGGTCATATTCTTACAAGCACTAAAGTTACTGATAGTTACTTAATAAAAATTAATTTGCATTGTCATTCATTAAAATATGTATATATAAAGACATGCTGACTTGACAATGACAATGTTTCCTTTTCAAAAGCGTGCACCTTCCTGTCATTAAACCTCTGTCTATTTTTAATTGGTACCTGCTAATTTAGGAGGTGGTTATGGTTGTCCCTTTGAAACAGTTCAATATTTAACTCTAATGAACGAGTAATGCATGTATCATGTTTCAGTACTCTGGAGTTAGTACAGATTGTTTTATGTTCTGTGTGTCTTAAATCTGACATAAGGTTAGCTAAGTAAAGAGACTGGCTCCTCAAAATATATCGTTAGCTACAAAGAATCTGAGCTGAAAATCACTTTCTTGAGGTTTTTTTTTATATATATATATATTAGAGTTCCAGTGTTAGAAAGCTAAATTTAGTTAATGTTGTATAATTACCATGTACTTATCTGGGATAATCTTGAATTCTAACCATGTTGTGGCTCCGGGTATTCCCGGCTCCGCTGCTCCTCCGGATTCAACTTTATAGAGGGCATCACTCGATGACATCACACCCACATGTCCCCAAGTGCCCAATCAGCTCCGCTCTAGGTCTCCTGAGTTCAAGTATCAGCTGACTCCAATCATCACCAATTACATTTAAGCCCCATTACCACACACAGACTCTTTGCATAGTTTTTCCAAACCCCTCTGTTTGCAATCCTGAGTGTTACTTTCTTGTTTATCTATTCTGGTTTCGACTCCTTTTGCTCTCTGACTTCTGATCTCTTCTTTATCACTTTTTGACCTCGATCTCTTCGTCTCCTGGCTTTTGACCTCCTCTCCTGCTTCTGGCCTCTGGCTCGTTTCATGACTCTGGCTTTCCTCTACTCCCTCATGTTAATCCATGTGTTGTTGCTTTGTTACACTGCTAGGCTGTTAAATAAAACTTGCTTGACTTTTATCTCTGCACACGTCAGTCTGAGTTCTTTGTCCCTGACAGAAAACTTTGCCTCCAACACAAGGGCAGAACTTTACATCAAGCGGTGAGTAACCAGGGCCTTCTTTTGGGCCCACAAAATCAGCTCTTTGGTTCCCTCACCAGCTCCACGGGCAATTTAGCTAAGCAACAAACCGATCAACATGCTCAGCTTGTGCAGATATCTGCTAATCTTTGTGATATTTCTTTCCCAATTGCTCACTTAAATGTCTTGGTTTCTGCTGAATCTGAACCTGCTCCTGCTCTCTCTCTTCAGCTGCTTTATTTTCAGTTAGTAAGCTGGACAAGTTAAACGGAGCCCCAATATGCCTTAGAATTCCATACCATATCGACAGGAAGTAGCTAAAATGATCCTGCACTGCTAACTTCCGGAATGGACTCAATACAGACATCCGTAGAGAGCTAGCCTGCTGGGATGACAGGCTAACCTTGGACAAACTCATTCCCAGCTCCCCGCGGTGTCCACTACATGACCTTACCAGGCTCCCAGACGGATTAATCACCACCGATCTCCAGAGAGAGGCTTCATCATCTACACAGTGAACTGTGCCTCTACTGTTGTTCCCCCGGCCACATTTTATGTAATTGCAGTGTGTGCCCTCAAAAGCTTAGGACACCATCCCCCACCAAGAGCATAAGCACCACCCCGCATGCTACTGTGCTGAGTAGCCCCACCCCAGGGATGCTTACAAGGTCTTTTACAATTCCTGACTTTGTATTACTAGATGTATCATGTGTAATCCCAGCCCTAATAGATTCTGGTGCAGAGGGTAACTTTATTCACTCCCAAGTGATCAAGCAACTACAACCGCTAATCTCTACTCTCAACCATCCCTTATGCCTTTTTGTTGTGGACGGGGATCCCGTGGGCCCTGGATTCTATCACCATGGAAGTTAGATCTTTCCATTCGGAGGAATTGTAGTTTTTTGTATTAGATACTGCTGATTATGCTGTTTGATTCACGGTCCCTCTCGGCTGAGAACCCATGATCAGTCCATTTCATGTTTAGAGAGGGAGATTGTAATCTGGTTCCCTCATTATTTTAAGCACTTCATTTTCCCCACATTTCTGTCTTCTGTACTTCCATTGAAAGTCCTGATCAGGTCCCTGCATGTATTTCCCCTGAGTATGCTGATCTGGCTGAGGTCTTCAAAAAACCAATGCCACCTAACTTCCCCCACATCGATCTTACGATTGTGCTATTATTCTGATTGTCAATCATATACCCTCTAAGTCCTGTGTTTATCCACTCACTCAAGCAGAGGACATGGCCATGAAGGAGTACATACAAGAGGCTTTGGCGCAAGGTTACATACATCCTTCCATTTCCTTCATTATAAAGAAGGACACTGGTCTCAGACCATGTATTGATTATAGTTGTCTTAATGCTAAATGCTAAAGTATCTGCTCCCTTTAGTTCTCGTCAACCTTGAGCAACTCAGAGGTGCCACTATTTTCACCAAATTGGATTTGCACCTACAACCTGGTCAGAGTGTGAGAGGGTGATGAGTGGAAGACAGCCTTCCTCACCACCAGGGGGCTCGATGAGTACTTGGCGATGCCTTTTGGGTTGAGGAACAGCCCTTCTGTTTTCCAGTCCTTCATTACTGACGTTCTCTGGGACATGTTGAGTCAGTTTGTCATTGCTTACATTGATGATATTCTCATATATACACCTCTTATATCCTTGCACATTCAGCATGTCCGGAGGGTACTCTTTCATCTCCTAGACAATAAATTATTTGTCAAAGGGGAGAAAAGCGAATTTCATATGGGGTCAACCTCATTTCTAGGTTACGTCATTAATTTAGAGGGAGTCATCATGGATGACTGTAAGGTTAAAGGCCATGGTGAATCCCCAGTTCCAATCGTGATCTTCAGAGATTCCTTGGCTTTGCAAATTTTTACAGACCTTTTATTAGAAATTACAATCCGGTAGCTGCTCCTCTCACCTCTCTGCTTAAGTGCAACACCAAACAGTTGGTTTGGAACCCTCAAGCAGATTATTTTTTTATAAGCAAACATTCAGATCACAGGCACATTACATGCTATTACACATTTCCAACACAACTGTCCCCAAATCCAACTATTTAAGTGTAGTCTAAAGTGGCTTTGAAATAAAGACAGCTAAATCATTTATTTTGTATTATTATTCTACTTTGTTACTGTATTAGTTTACCAAATTTAGCAAAACAATGTAGCAGGAACCCTATAAAGACCACAGATTTGAACAGGAGTAGGTAAAAACCGAAGCATTAAACATTTAAACAGAAACTAAGACACTAAACAGCTGAAATGAAGAACTAGCCACAAAAGCTATGTAGTTTACAGATTCTACAAACAGGTTTCTGTCAGATTTGTAGTTTTCTGTGACTGTTTTAAAAGATAGTTGAGAGTGAAATCTTGAAAGTGACAGGATGCATTTTCCAAAATTCAAAAGTGGATTTCCACTATCACAAGCAGCACTCTACTTTGTGACCTTGGAGTGATCCAATACACAAAATAATACCTTGACAGTTCCGTGCAAAAAGGTAGTAGGTGTCGTGTTTATCTTACATGTAAGGTTTATTTTACACTCAGTGGCATATCTCTAATAAAACTTTCACAGTAAGAATTGCTGATTGCTGATCTTATAGCTTTAATATCACAAAATAGAATTACAGGACCTGATTTAATCTGATTTAATCAGTGTTTGAAATGCTTGATAAATGTAAGCCAGTGTCTGTGGATCATTGTTTGCTTTGCTGACTCTGTCTTTGCCCATTCTGTTGGGTTTGCCCTGGTTTGCTCACAATGAATTTGTCTTCGGTTTTGCGTGTGTCGAGTTACATGTCAAATGTTACAGATACAGTTCATATTTCATAGATATCTAAATAAATTACTTTTAATTTTAGTAGTTTATGTACACATATTACTCCCATTAAAGTAAATGCTCTTTTTGTAACATCCCACTACAGAAACCAACTCAGAACCTCATTACAGTTCAAAACAAAGAACAGGGCTCAAGTTGTAGGAAAACAGTATATAGTCAAATTCAGTACATTACGTTTAGAAAAAAAAAATAGCATTATAAAAAAAGGTCAAAACTAATTATTAAACCAGCATGACAACAAAAAGAATATCCAAAAACTGATTACCTCTCCCTCCCTCCGTACTCCCCTCTACAAAACACCATGAATATTGAAAATACCACCTTTGATTCAGTCTTATTTAGCCTAATCTAACTTGTTTGAGTAAAACACAGACTTACCTTCATGGTTTGACTGTGGCATCTGCCAGCTTCCCTGAGCTTGCGTCCCTATGCTGTGCAAGGCGTGTGGGAAAAGAAAGTGAAAGGTTTCACTCCATAGGTCACAAAAGCGCCACAATACTCTCCATGCATGCTCCACCCCCAAATAAAAAAATTCATTCATTAAATCAAAGCCAACATACACGTTATGTTGCTCTCAATGAAAGTTCGCTGGTATTCTATAGTTTGAATGCTGTAATTACATACAGTGTTGAAGTTCTTATCATCATCAGACCTGTTCAGTGTAATATAACTATTAGGAACAACATTTAGAAAGTATGGTGGGACATTCTTTCATGCTTTGTGCTGACAGGACCAAAATAAATATACTTAAATTGCTTGCATTAAAATCTTTTTAAATTGTCTTGCATTGAAAATAAACTTACAATAGCAAAATACAAAAAGTATATACAAAGTAGAGAATGTTGTCCTTACAGGGATATGGTCTAGATGCTTAGCATCCTGTTTTGAATGATCAGTGCACAGATAAGGTGGCTGTTAAAAAGACCAGCAGATGCCATTCTGAGACGAAAGACTGAATATAATATGTGTCTTAATTGATTCTAGATAACATTCTAGACCAAAGGTATTCTCTGTGGAATCTACACCTTAACTGACCATGTACGTTATGCACACGGAATTTGTCTTGGTAAGTGCACACATATATGACATTAGCTTTAAATATAAAAACTGCATCTCAAAGGTAATCATTATAGGGACATATATAACCTTGCTGAAGTACCATTTGGTCCCAGTTGTTCTATTCCCCAGTAATTTAGATTCTGCTTTTACTCTACTGGACAGATTAAGCCTTGTACATTGTGTGCATTTGGTTGAATCATGCGAGTTTGAGATGCCTGTGTTTAGCCTTTTCTCTCCACCATGCAGATCCAGTTTTACCTGTTCTGTAAATTGCCATTGTTTGCCCTTTACCCCTTTCCTTTGTGTATGTGCTGGTTGTATATTATACTGGACATTTTTTATACCATATAATTATGAAGATGGCTGGCCTTTTCTTTAATGTGTGTAGCAGTGTTGTAAATGATTACGCCTCTTAATTCTAAATAGTAAGGTTGAGATCCTTTGGCATTAGCTGCAAGCTATAAAAGTCTAGGCTGGGCCTGAAGCATGCCTGCTAAGATAACATAAGATAACACCCAAGATCCAGATGGGTAATTGGAGCATTACAGCAGTGTTACCAGTAAGACACAAAGAAGAAACAAAAAGCTACAAAAATAATAAAGCGAAAATAGTTAAAGAATAAATCTAATACATTATATAAAACAAAACAAATAAAGCACAAGGCATAGCAATATGTATCACAGATGTTCAGTATGTAGATATATGGGATGAGATTACATGAGTTACATTAACACTCTGTTAGTACTAAAGTGCTGGTGCACTATTACAGAAAAAACCCTAGAGGAGTTCCAGTGCGGATGGAAGAACAGGTGATGGAGGAGTGGTAAATGAGAACAGGTAATAGATGATGGGTAAATATGGATTAAAGCACAGAATTGTAGAGTCTAATGGTTGCAGGGATAAACAACCTTCAGAGGCGTTCTTTCCTGCAGCAGGGCAAGAGTGGTCTGCTGCTCAGTGTGCTCCTCTGTCCATGTAGTGTGGTATGGCGTGGGTGTGAGAGGTTCCTCATAATTACTGACACCTTTGCCAGCATCTGTTTCTCAGTAGAATGGCACTGGACACTACAGACCCATAGAACAACCCTTTAAAACATTCTGTCCATGTTCACTCCCCATCGCAACCCCCCGGGTTCTTTTAAGTATTAACCATCTCAGTGTTTTCAGCCTGGATGGTGGCAAGAAACCCACCACAAGCTCCTTTATCTTCCTGGCATTCAGTGTGAGGTGGTCGCGCTGGCACCAGTTTGTAAAGTTGTTGACGAAGCTTCTGTACTTCTCCGACATCCCTTCACTGATGCATCCCAGTGTCATCCAAGAACTACTGCAGATGACAAGTCTTAGATGCATACTTGAAGTTAGAGGTGTAAAAAGTGAAGAGAAAGTTTAGTCACAGTCACCTGAGGAACAACCAGAACTCTTCAAAGTCTGCTCTGACAGTCTTCTCTGCTCTGCCATCTCATGAATTGTGGTCTGCCAGCCAGGTAGTAAGTGATCCAGGTCAACAAGGCAGGGATGATGCAGAAGGGGGAAACGTGACGGCATGGGATGTTGTGCTAGGATAAGATGCTATTAGCTTGTCCTTCCATCAGTCATCATGAGGAACCTAAGATTTCTCTCCAATAAGGTGGATGAGTTAGCGGCGCTGACATGTTATCACAATAACTGCAAATGTGTACTACTTTTTCGCTGCTTAAAAACAACAATCTGGGAGGTTCTCAGCAAACCACACGGTGAAGATGTTAACAGTCTCATACACTGCATCACAGACTACATAAACCTCAGCGTGGAGAACACTGTGGCCACCTAGACTATACAGTGTTTTTGCAACAACAAGCCCTGGGCTATTCAGATGGAGGGTCTGAATAGCTATTTAGAAGTAGTGTCTCTCAGTATAGCGCCGGACCACTGTGTTTGCTAACCCAACATGCCTCGGTATGGAGCTGTAAAAGTTCCTAATGGATAATCCTTCCTGTGATAATCCATCTCATGCAGCTTAAATATGCTCACCCATTTCCTGCAGATGGTGCGTTAAGGGTGGAGGTGGAGGTGGAGGTGGAGGGACGTGTAACAGCGTGTAACAGCAAACCATTCATCTTGGTGCTGACCACGATGCCTCCACACACGGATTTGTTGGGGCTTATGTTGGGTGGTATTTGAGTGTAACAGCTCTGGGAAAAAGCTGTTAGCACGTCATATATTGTGGTGGTTTTGATGGTCCTAAGTCTATTGCCAGAGAGAAGTGTCTGAGGGAATGATCTGGCTCTGCTGTCCTGGTTGTACGCTGGAGTTTGGCTGGTTCATGTGAGGTGGAGAAACCAAAGTAGAAGGTTATATGTGATGTTTTTCTCTGTATACTGTATTACCTTGTTCTTCAATGGTCAGGCCCCCCACAGGACCACCACAGAGCAGGTATGATGTGGGTGGTGGATCATTCTCAGCACTGCAGTGACACTGACGTGGTGGTGGTGTGTTAGTGTGTGTTGTGCTGGTGTGAGTGGATCAGACACAGCAGTGTCACTGCTGGACTGAGAATTGTGACCACTGATGGACTAGAGGATGACCAACACTGCACTGTGCAGCAGCAGATGAGCTATCGTCTCTGACTGTCCATCTACAAGGTGGACCAGCAAGGTAGGAGTGTCTAATAGAGTGGACAGTGAGTGGACACAGTGTCTAAACACTGCAGCAGCATCGCTGTGTCTGATCTACTCACACCAGTGAGTAGATCATTCACTGCAGTGCTGAGAATGATCCACCACCCACATCATACCTTGTTGTGGGATCTTAGGGGGAAAACACATTTGAAAAACTGGGAACAATTCTGAAACTAGAAAAATCCTTCCGGAAAGAGTTGGACCTCAGTAACAATGACCTGTAGGATTCAGGAGTGGAGCCCATCTTTGCTGGACTGATAAGTTCACACTGTGAAGTGGAGATTCTCAATTTAGCATGAACTACAAACTAAACTTTTAACTCAATGTTTGATATATTGTTATTTTTCTGCAGACTGGCTTTGTATAAAAAAAAAAAAGCTTTGACCTGTTATGTTTACGAACAACATTTTATTTTAAATCTACCAAACAAATCCACAAATTCTAAAATTTCAGGACAGACAAGAATTGAATCCAGTTGTGCTAAAAGTGTATTTAACTACTCACACCCGCACAACACACACTAACACACCACCAGCACACCAGTGTCACTGCAACATCTGTAACTCACACATACATCGTATGATTAAGATCAAATTTGATACAGCTATACATAATCATTCTCTAATCATTATCATGTGTTTCACTTTATTATACTGCTCCGGATCATAATGAACTCCCAAGAAAGAACACAGTTATGCCTCATTTATTATCTAACTCATATAGCTGTCCTGAAGATGAAAGATAAACTACTAGGTCTACTAAATACTGAAGCGTTACTTAACGCTGCCGAACATGAAGATGTGCTTTAGCCTTTTGCAGTTATTGATTGAAACACAATCTAAGGATACCTGGTTCTATAATTAATTCAGACACAACAGCAGAGAACGGTGTATCAAAACAACGGGACAATACCTGGTCATCAGAGAGACAGAGTAAAATGAAGGTCAGGATCCAGGGAGGCAGAGAGACAGGCAAACAGAACCAGAAGGGAGGATTCCAAAAATAGAAAGCAGGGTCCAAACCGGAAGACAATATAAACAGGCGAACAAACCAAAAGGTTAAAGAGAGAACAGCATTGAAAAACAAAACGAGGTCAAACCAAAGGATCAGAAATATCAAGAAATAAATGCTCAGTAATACAATCAAGGTCGGCAAAACGTTGTGGAGATTGACTGTTTGTGTAGAACTTAAAAAGGGATAACACAGCTGAGAGAAATCGTGAATCAGGAGAGTTAGACCGGATAAGATTGGCAAAGTGCGAGCGTGTGTGTGTCATGTCATCGAACTGAGCACTCTAAGAACTGGAGTACAGAGGAGCAGCGGCGTTAGACCATCAGAGGTGACACCTACAGATAGGATAAAGGAAACGCTAGGTGTGCATCTGCATACATCACAGTACAGTGTGGGTACTGCTGTAATTTCCATATGTAAATAACAGCAGTTTGCTTATCAAAGAAGAAATAAGCAGATACACATGAAGCTGTGTTGGCTGTAGCTTCACCAGACCTCACATCACCCTTTCTGTTAACTGTTATCAAATCATCTGGATCTAAACTTTCTATTAGGCTTCACTGTCATTTCACTACATATACTCCATCACATCTTCACTAGTAAACTTTAAAATTAGCAGTGTGTAAGTTTACCATTGTGGGTTGCCAGATTGACTCTACTGTCTTTAAATCCCATTATTTCCATCCGGTCCTTGGTGGTTCTTCTTAATTAGATTAGGTGGATCCTACAGGGAGGATTGTGGCAGGAATTCAGTCACAGTGTACATAACACAGGCCTCCTCAGGTTAGTTCATTACTATAACAGTTTATTAGCTGAATATTAGTAGTTGCAGGTGTTTTTAATTAGTTACAGTATAATCAACAGTATGAGAACAGATCTCATTCCCTGCTAAACTGTTAAAATGGTATCTTGTTTCACTGTGGGTTCAGAGCTGGTTTGTGGGACAGCAGGCATTTATTTATAGATGTGTGTATGTAGATCATATTAGAACCTAAACCACAGACCCTGAAACTGAACCACAGCTATGGTTTTGGTGTAACCTTTATTATTACAATACTAATAAAGCCAAGGTGTTCTGAATTTTGTCATCTATAATGTTGGTTTACTGAGAAATATTTATCTGTTTTTATCTCAGGTGTTAGATATGCAGTTGTATCCCTCGTAGCTCAGCTCATCATGTCTGTTAACCCCACTTTTACCACTATTTACTTCCCTTGGTAACTTTAAAATTATCTGTTTTTTTCCCTCAGGTTTGTAGATAAATGCAGTTGTATCCCTCGTTCAAATGCTCAGCTCATCAAAAACAGTCTGTTTGGTCCACTTTTACTGGCCTATAAGTAATGTCGTCACTGTCCCTTGTACTGACTTTAAATTTCAGTCACTTTCAGAAAGCTGGCACTTAACTGTTGAAAGAGGATTCCAGCATCGCTACTGGACTCTAGAGCATTGGAGACATGTTCTCTGGAGGGACAATCCGATGGACAAGTTTGGGTTTCACAGTTGCCAGGAGAACAGTACTTGTCTGACCGAGTGTAAAGTTTGGTGGAGGGGGGGATTATGGTGTGGGGGTGTTCAGGAGTTGGGCTCCTGTTCCACTGGCCTTAATGCTTCAGCAGGACCAAGAATGGACCACTCATGCTCCACTGTGGGACAGTTTGTTGGCCCCTTCCAAACAGGACATATTTAGGACTCATCAGATATGCTGTCAGAAAGCTGGTGAATTAACTCTAAAATGGGTAAAGAGGTTCCAGCTCGCTTACTGGGTCTAGTGCATTAATAGACATGTTTCTGGAGGGGGTCCAATCCGGATGGACACTGTTTGGCCACCCTGTTTCACAGTTTGCCAGGAGAACAGTAATTTGTCTAGACTATAGTTTAGTAAAGAACGGTGTCCAGGGGGGGATTATGCTGTGGGGGTAAATTCAGGAGGAGGGGTCCGCCCTACTTTTATTCCACGTGAACATTGAACCTCCATCCGTTCATGCCTTCAGCAGACCTAAACAGACTATGGACCACTTTTTGCTCCCCAACACTGTGGGCAGCAGTTTGGGGTTGGCCCCTTCCTGTTCCAACATGACGAGTATTTAGACTGTTTCGGAATGCAGCTGATATGAAGAGAACAATGCAATCCCACGCAAAGCTGTAGGCCCTGACAATGGTCTTGGTGTGTAATCAGGGAACTGACTGTCCCAAAATGCCCTCAAATCAGCCACCAACCTGTATCTTTCATGGGCCCCGAATGTGCAAATCAGTTCTAGAGGTAGTTAATGTAAACAAGTCATGCGTTAAAATAGAAAATAGAAAAATGAAAGTTTAGAAATCAGCCCTCATTTACTCTCTATCAGAAGTCCTATTACATTCCTCTGCTACTGCTCAGTGTTTACTCTGTACATGCCTACGCCGGTCTTTCAGTAATCCAAAGGAGCCATCTTTACCAGACATCAAAGCAGTTCACTAATGCATCCAAACCAGTTAGGACACACCTGGACGAGAGATTGTTGATAAATTAGAGGTCAAAAGTTAATGTGTAACTATGATACATATTACACTGTGAGGGTGCATGAAATACAACTTCACTACTTTTATTTTGAAGGCTTGTTTTTGTTTTTAAATTGTGTCTGTCTGGGGGGCATTTCCCAAAACTACGTTAGCAACTCACATAGTTGGAACGACACAGCTGCGACGCAAGTGTTTCCCAAAACCATGGTTCAAACTACGGAGGTAACCACGTTGGTAACTTACATAGTCCGAACAATCGTTAAGCGACACAGGTGTTTCCCAAAGCCGTAGTTCCATCGAACATTCGCAGACACTGTCGTTAAGTTGAGTAGTTGGAACTACAGCTGTAGACCTGTGGTTAGAAGCTTAGTTCCTGGTGACCACGTCATCGATGACGCAGGGCGCCAGGTAACGTGTCAGTAAGCTGAAAATTTACATCAAACTCTGGGTACGAACATTTATACTGTCAAAGGCTTTGAACGTGTAGTTCCCAACACACATCTCAGTGTATTTCTCTGTTTATACTTACAGCTGCATTCTTCAAATAATATCGCTATAATCCATGTGTGTGTTGGCTGTGTACCATTAGACAGGCTCTGCTCTTCCAGCATTATTTCACTCTCAGGTGTTTCTGTGGTATCACTGGTGGAGCAGGAGGCGGTTAAATAGGCTACATGTTGCTGGTCCCCGTTCAAGACATGTTGTAGGGTAAATCGTTCAAGCAAATATAGACCTAGTATTAATACCCAGTCATCACCTCACACCTTCTAATACCTCATCATGTGTTCTGTTTTTTAGACCTGATGTTTTAGAGCTAGGAGGGACTATTAATAAAAATGTGCGTTTTAATAGAGGGAACAGGAGAGACTAATTCTGATTGAAGGATTAACAGCTGTTGTTTCCTGATCACTGTGTTGTGGTTTTGTGTATTTCTCAGCTTGTCTTAAAATAGCTTACTGAAACAAAATGACATTATAGCTACACGTTGGGGTATAGTAGTCAAAATCTAGTAGTTCAAGATGAATTTATATTTCACTTCCATTTTACTGAAGGAGTGCCAACATGGCTCTTTCCCCACATGCAGCCTTCCCCTTCGTCACACTGGCATAGTCTCTGAATTTATTTTCACAGTGATCTCTGTTTTTTGGCAGTATTTGTAACTGAATTTTTTAGTTTTGAGAAAATGATATACTGATTTAGATAGACCTCATCAACCAGCACACTAATTTCTTTAGCAGTAAACTGAGGCTTTCGTGCCTCAGATTTTACACCTGCTCTAAATTGGTTAATTATTGTATGACCACCCCAGAGGTAAAAAAAATAGAGCATAACTGACCCTTTGAATGTGCCCTTCTTGTGTATGTGTATTTCGCAGCTTATGAAAAAGATGTTTCAAAGTTAATCTTTATAAGAAACATTTATCAAGGGGACAACACTGACATCTTTACAATACCCTAGTGAGTAAATTAATAATCACTAAGAGCTTTCGTTGTCCTTATGAAAAAGGTGGGAAGAACACTTTAGCTTCGAACCCGCGTCTGCATGCATGAGAAACCGATCACATTGCTATCGCACGGCGTTTTCATCAGATTAGCCCACTGCGCCAATGAGACACGGCGACAATCAGTATCAGAGCGTACAAATGCATCAGTGTGGCTAAAAGTTCTTCCATTTGTTTCTTTTAAAAGAAGCTTTACATATTATTTTCATGTTCATAATGATAATGATGCACAATAATATATTATTATTGTTGTTGTTATTATTATTATTATTATTATTATTATTGTATTTTTTATATAATAATTGTTGATTCTATTAATATTATAGTTGGATTTTTACAATAGGAATAAACATGGGATGCCAAAATAATGTGTTCATTACGTGATTTCGGTCACAACTATCATATTTTGGTTTAATCTTGCCGGTTCAGGAGTTTTAACACAGTTTCCCACGGTGAAAGTCCGACCGAACATATCTGGAAACATGGTGGTTCGAACTATGGTGTTTCAAACCAACATGGTACTGTGGTACTAATAAAGTACGATGCTTTCGGGAAACGGTCGTACTTCAGATGTTTGTTAGTTTAACGATGCATCGGACCGCATTAATTCAGTGCTAACCTCCGTCGTTGTATGGGAAACGCACCCCTGATCAGGGCGCTTGTGCACCTCCACTCAAATGTGTCAGCAGCTGTGTTGAGTAGTTAGCTCTTAGCCCTTTAATGTCAGCTCACTTTAAACAACAAAAGATTGATGCATGAAGATCATCAGGGTGTCGTTCCCCAAAACTGAACAAGTTCCACTTCTGTAACAGCAGCAGCACTGTAAATACACCTAGGACTCTTCACTGTCTTGCCACTGTTGGGCTCCGGTTCTTCATCTGTGTTCTACAGTGAATACGTAGAGTTTAATCTTGGGGTCAAAGTTGATCAGAAAGCAGCTTCATTCATGTAAATTTAGAATGGACTTCTATATATTTATTTACTGAGGTCAAAGGTAAAGCTGTGTGCTTAGTTTGTGGATTCTCATATGGCCCTTTGGGAAATGTAATCGCCCACACCTGGGTAAGGAGAACGGAGGCCATATAGCAGCTCTTACTTAACTCCTGATGAGGGATGAGGGAAGTGTGGAGGTCATACAGGACTCTGTTTTATATATTACACATATTTAACATATACGGCTCTGGAAAAAATAAGAGACCACCTCAAATGATCAGTTCCTCTAGTTTTACAGTTTATGGGTTTGTGTTTGACCAGTATGAGCAGTGTTGTTTATTCTAAAGGCTAATGGTAACATGGTGTTTCCCACCATTCTCGCTGTGTATTTTACCCCAGGTGCCACGTCAGTCTCGCTGTAGGTCACTTGACGTCATCTTACAGTGGTTAAGTAATGTTGGAATGAGGTGACGTTCATCACGGTCTGTAGAGAGTGGTTTTGGCCGTCTGCCAGTCTGTAGCTGTGTTGTCCTTTGTGGAAGGAACCTGATGCTCACTGTATCTGCCAGTAAAGCTAGAACCGAACCCCCCTGTTTGGTTTGTAGTTGGATTTTGGTTACACTGAATGTTGGGGTGGTACCAGCACTGCTTTAGCCGTCCAGCTGGTTCTATAAGGAGAGAACAGTGACGCCAGCAGCAGTGGGTTTATACTAGTGATTGTTAGGATGGGAATCTGGTTTAGGTGATCAGCATCCCATTAAGTAGAGTGTGGTGTGTCTGTGAAGGAGCTAAATTCAAAATGGATGCCGATTTATCATATTGCTGCATTGGACTTTTATTTCTTTTCTTTTTTTTCCAGAGCTGTATGTATCTCCAGGCTACAACCCATGATAACAGGAGCACAGATGTATTCTGTGTTTTTGTTACTTGTTTTTGTTTCTTGTCATACGTGTTGCTCGTACCAAGACAAATTCCTGGTGAAATAAAGAGATTCTGATTCTGATTTCTTCAGCAACCAATGCAAATTAAAAAAAAGTGATAGGCTGCTACTGCTGTTCTCATTCTCAAAAATTATATACATATACAAAATATTATTAATATTCTGCAGGCTACATCATTCAACACCTAATGAAAACACTTTGTAATAATTAAGTTGGTGATAAGATTGTATGATGAACACAGTGGTTGTTATAGTGTGTGTAGACATCTCAGTGTATTTGCTGCCACCTGGTGGTTGAACATTTGCATTACTGGTTAGGTCATTTTAACCAGCCAGAATATTAAAACCACTTCTTTGTATCTACACTGACTGTCCACTTCATCAGCTCCACTGACCATATAGGACACTCTGTAGGTGTACAGTTCCAGACTGTAGTCCATCTATTTCCTGACCATTGAAGAACAGGGTAATACAGTACACAGAGAAACAGATGGACTACAGTCTGGACCTGTACACCTACAGAGTGTCCTATATGCTCAGTGGAGCTGATAACACTGATAACGTATGTAGATACAAGGAGGTGGTTTTATTGTTTTTATGACTGATTAGTGTATATATATATCCAGGGTACATACCATAATAGCAGGAGCACAGTTTTCTTCAGCAAACAGGGCAAAATTAAGAGAAGTGATTGGCTGATACAGCTGTTACAATTATAAAAATATACATATATTTATATTAATTTTTATGCTATGCAGGCTACAGCATTTACCACTTAATGAAAACACTCAGTATTTAAGTTGGTACTAGGATTGTATGATAAATATGGAGTCAGTTATAAATAGTGTATTTTCTGCCACCTGGTGGCTGAACATTTGCATTGCAGTTCAGGTCATTCTGATTTTGTCAGTTGTATATTATGCATATAATCAAATTCTACAACAACTCTTAAAATACAAGTAAAAACAGAAAGCAGAGATCAATAAATCTATTTACAATCTACTTTTGTTTTATATTGTTGCTCATTATTTTATATGCTCATTGTGGAAATTTGGAACAACAGCAGTTTAGGCCTAGGAACATGAACTGTTCCAAAAACATCTCGTACAGGTGATGCAAAGATGGTCTGGAGTTGTCAAAAATGCACTGGCTAAAGTGCAGAATACAGCACATAAGATCAACAGATTCAGGGAAACATTTCATACATACAGGAAAAGGCCAAAACCAGTGAACACCCAGGACCTTCAAAGTCTCAGACAGCACTGGAATAAAAACCAGCATTTTCAGGATGAAATCAAAATGGGTTCAGGAATACTTTCACATGCCACTGTCAATTAACTCTGTCTGTTGCTGCATCCAGCCATGCAGGTTAACACTGAACTATGCACAGTGGAAGTCATGTCACCAGCAAATCAGCCAAAAATTTGCACCGTGTTCCCTCATCTTCTTCTTCTTCTTCTTCTTCTTCTTCTTCTTCTTCTTCTTGTCAGATATCAGATTTGGTTTCAGAGGTAGGATTTCCACCACTAGACTGGAGGAGAAAAACACTACCACCAACCCAAGCAAGATTGAAACTGACCAGGGGCCACGAAAGCAGAGGCATCAGGCTGATATCCCTTTATCCTAGATCAGTCCTAAAAGCTGAGTAACACAAACAGCCTGTCTCGTTCTAAGGGATGGCAAAAAAAAAAATTGCCATGTAAAATCTGGTCATCTTGAGCACATACACAATAGTTATGAGTTACTGTGTGAAAAAATACAATACAAAACAATCTAATATATGGGTCATTGAAAATTGTCTTTATAATATAGAATTTTATACATTATTGACATTAAATTAATAGTTTGTAAACCAAGGGCTTAAAGAGACTGCCGGATGAAGGACTCACACTAGACAGCTAAAATTGAACAAGCTCAGTTTATGCCACAATGTACAATATACATCTGTGTATGAATTGGATTTACTTACGGCATTACATGCATGATCCTCTAGACAAGATCTAGACAAGGTGGCCCCTTTGGATAGTGAAATCTAGGCTTACATCAGTTACTGACTAAAGGAAACACAGTTTTAGAGTGAAATAGCCGAGGGGAGCTAACAGCTAGGCTAACCGTATCTCAGGTGAACTGAGCAGCGTTAGCAGCAGCTAGCTCTAAACAGTGAATACAGTAATAACAGCTCTGAGATAAATGTGGGTGTAGTGGTTGTAGTAGGGTGTGTGTTTGAAGATTAATAAAAGATGAACCCGCTTTAGAGGATCAGTTTTAGAGTGAAATAGCCGAGGGGAGCTAACAGCTAGGCTAAACCCTGTAGCTCAGAACTTGTTACTGTACTGTATACTACACACAGGGAGCGTATACACTACGCAGTACATACTACTGTAGTGTACAGTGTGCGGTATAGTGGTGTACCATTTAGAATCCAGCCTATATTAACCTACTACATCGTTTCTTACTAAGGAAGTGATGAAGCTGACACCATACCAAGCAGGACTCCAAAGTTTATTTACACAACACACAAACAAATAAACACATTATTTACTAGAACACATTTATTTTACACACTGTTTGGACAGATTTGGGTTTAACTCATATCTATACACTATTTTTATATCTATACACTATTTCTGGCCTCCACCACATCACGTTCCGACATTTATTTCAGAATTTTCCAGACGTGAGAAACTCCACCCTTTTCTGATTCACACTGGATTGTGGAGTCCATGATTACCATACCCAAAAATGGACCAGTTCTGAGTGTATACTTGAGTATACTTAACTTTAGCATTCATAACTGTACTACATACACTACATACTCAAACACTAGTTAGTATTAGTAACTAAGTGCACAATTGGGACACGCCCAATAGTGTTCCACCAACACTATTATACACCAATAAGAGCTCCAGAGTGTGAACTAGAACGGTATGATGATGTGCTGATCCATATGTTTAGAGTTATTACTCTGTAGAGAGCATTACTACATCAGGAGACCAGCTAGGAGAAGCTAACACGATTAGCGCTTATGCTAGCTTATGCTTCGCTCCTTTACCAGTGCCACACTGCTTGAAGGCCAAGCCATTACACTCCAACCAGCTAGATTTTTAAAATGTACTAGTTTTCAGATGAGCTGTTGCTTGGTATTGCTTGGTAATGACCTTTCAGAGGATCTACAGGTACCATGGATACCCCAGATATGTGGGTGTCCTGTTCGTTCATTTGGTCTTTCCTCTTTGAAACTTCCGAAACTTTGTTACGCTGCCTCAGAGTCATTACCGTCAACACCAGAATTACTAAAGCCCCGGCCAGCACGGCTGACAGCACAATAACCCACACTGGTACAGAGGTCCACTGGTCTGTGTGATGATTTGTTTGGTCATCTACAAAACAAACACACACACAGTCAGTTTAGAAATATATCATGGGATAAACACTATTAAACTTTAAGGGTAGAGATCTACTTGTCAGTTGGTGTGCTGGCTGGGTACATCCTCAGAAATTAACACTAGGCGTGCAGAAGGTGCAGTAGGGGTCAACACTAGGGGTCAATGCAGACACTCAGCAGCTGCACGGTGACAACACCTTTGTGAGAACAGCTGGAGATCAGCATTGCTGTAAAAGTCTATATGGAAACAAATCCAAGATTGTTATGTCCGTGTACAGAGGACAAACCGGTCTGCCCTCTAGTGGGAGCTTCCAGTACCACACGTAGCACATTAGTAAGTATGTGTACAGTTATGTTAATGATATAGCCGGTGGTCTACACAAACACATGACCAAACAGCGAGTATATCTCTACCCCAGGAGCCTCACTAGATACAGACCTTGGACAGTCACTGTGTAGGTGTGGATGAGCTCTTCATTTCTCTGGGTCATTATAGTATAAACTCCACTGTCTGATGGAGTCGTCCCTCTCAGCTCCAGAACAGACGTGAGTGAAACTCTCTGAGCGTATTCGTCTTTACACTCCAGCGATTCTCCATCCACCGTACATATCTGACCACCGAAGGGTCCGGCTGCACCCGTGCCGTTATAACACACCTTCACCGGCTCGGATATCAGCAAATCCAGATCCAGAGATTCCCCGGCAGTTAGGTGGACTGGAGTATTCCCAGCTGAGAAGAAGAACAGGCACATGGTCAGCTCTGTGCAGATCTGATATAAAGCAGTGTTCAGCCTGAGGAACCCGATGGACACTTACGCTCAATCTGAAGCTGCACGTCACTGATGTCTCTGTTATTGCAGGTGCACGTGTACCAGCTCCTCTTACTGTAATCAGCTTCAGTGATGGTGAGGGAGGGATCCCCCTCCAGGTACTGATGATGGGACATCTGAAATCCCTCCTTCCACTGGCACATAGTCTGATTACACTGAGCAAGGATGTCATGGGGTTTATGGAGCAGGGTCCATGTGACCAAACCAGAACATCTCTCTGAGCAGTGGAGAGTAGCGGAGTCATTTAGCTTGACCTTTACTACAGGAGAAAACGACTGCAACCCTGGAAGAGGAGGAAAGGAACATTGTGATTAATCAAAAAATCAAAGCATAATTTGATGAATCTGTAATGGCTAATTAAGGCCCAATCCAGATCCTTTAATGTCACCAAAACAGACACTCCCTCTTGTGGTGAGAAAGAGAAGAGGAAGTGTCTGCAGTTGATAAGCTGATTTATAATTCTTACACCAATAAAGAAATAAGAAGTTTAGCGCTGCAGAGCTCTAATTTTAACAAACTTGCTAAACTAGCTAATGTTAGCTCCCTCTGGCAAAGCCAAACTGGCCCTTTCCAGACACTCCATATAGTCTGTGGGGTTTTTAGGGTGTTTCTTGGTATGATGTCTATGCGTTCCAGTGGTCAGGCTTGTCAGTCAGAAAAGGCAAACAGCACATAAACAGCTAACAACTGGAACATTCTCATACTGCACAACACTGTTTTTATTTCTATTTTTGTATTATTATGTGTATCTGTGCTGTTCTTTTTGTGAAACCGCTACTGGCTGCTAAATTTCCTTCGGGATCAATAAAGTATCTATCTATCTGAAGATGCGGGTTTATGGCAAGAAACACCCTATTAAACCCACAGTCCAGTCAAGGGTCTCCACAAAGGGCCAGTTTGGCGTTTGCCAGAGAGAGCTAACGTTAGCTAGGTTTGCGAGCTATAGCTAGTGATAGCCCAGTATGATGAGGCATGGGAGCTCTAATAGTGTGACAGTTACTGTGACACATTCTCAACCCAGTCATCGTTAGGTTGAGAATGTGTGTCTGGTTTTATTTGTATCAGTTGTGGCAGATGAGAGGTGGGTTCACCATCTTTCCATCTCGGACCGGTCACATGGTTCCCTGCTGATCATGCACAGGTGTGTGGGATCAGTGGGGAGTACAGACTCCTTAAAAACAGGCTCGCTCCCCAGTGTGAAGAGAGAGCATGCTGGCTTGCCAGTTGATCACTGGAGAGAGACACTAACTAGAGAAAGAACTCGAGTAGCTGCATTTACGTTTGGTTTTGTCTTGTTTAATCATTATGTATAAATAGAGCTCTCTGGTTCACTCGTGATGGGCGTTTGTGTGTGCGTGTGTATGTGTGTGTGTGTCTTTGGTCTCGTCGAGGTTTTCCCTGTCAGTGTGCTTGACCCCTTCCTTGAAATGGATGCACCCACTTAGAGCATCCATTGACTGTTCTTTAACCTCTGCAGGATCTTTTAAATGGTACCCAGGCCATTCAGGTGGATGGACAAACTCCATTGGGTTTGGCAGTGTCTTATACTTGCCCAGAGGAGAGGGAGGACAGGGGGTCATACATCAGGACAGTAGGAGAGCAAGGCAGAGTAAACTTATTTGTATAGCACCTTTCATACACAAGGGCAATTCAAAGTGCTTTACATAAAAGAGAGAAAATACAAAAATACAAGAAATCAAAGATGATTTTTTTTTTTACAAATCATTAAAATATTATTAAATAACACTAAAATAAACTAATAATAATAATAATAATAATAAACCTTATTTTGCACACTTACCAATAATGAATGTCAGCAGCAGTGAGGGCAGGAGACAATATCCAAAGCTTCTGGACCGCATGGCTGCACTACACAGACAGAGAACACAGACAGTACTCAGAACAGAATTCCCAGTTTGTTACTGGGAGTCAGCCTTCCTGTGTGGATTTCATCCCCCGGTGTGGCCAGGAAAGGCCTTTGAAAGAAAAGGGCAAGTGGGAGGGCATAACATTCAACCATTGCACCAAAATATCATACCTGTGTAACATTCTCCGAACTTCCAACACTGGAACAGCACAGCAAAAGCTGCTAGTTGAGCAAAACCAAATCAGACCAGTCCATCAGACCAGTCAATTAGACAAATCAGACCGGTCCATTATAAAAAAACGTCCAATTAATCAGACCAATCAGACCAAGCCTGTCAAGCTCTACCCGCTCCATGACGCTGGTAATGAATAACAACATAAAAACACAAATTCAGTGTTGGTCTGAGCCGCACTCATCTGTTTGCCTCCCCAGGTAAAAATTAAGTATATTTTAATGTACTAGAAATGTACTTTAATACCAGCAAGTACATTTTAAGCATATTATTATCTTGAGCGCTAAATACAAGTGCAATATATATATATATATATATATATATATATATATATATATATATATATATATATATATATATATATATATATATATATGTGTGTGTGTGTGTGTGTGTGTGTGTGTGTGTGTATATATATATATATATATATATATATATATATATATATATATATATATATATATATATATATATATACTATAAGTACATTTTAATTCAATAGTACTTTAGTGTCCTTTCTCCCATAGAGCCACATTCATTTCCAGCTCCATTCAAACTCTACATACCCTACAGCCACCAAACTGCATGTTTATATTCCTTGATTAACGCATGAGTTTGCTTTTAGTTGCATTTAATAATGCATGTTTAACTCATTTAACACAGTTATTTTAATTAATTTAATGTTTCTTTTTATTAGGTTAATATTTAATGTATTGTTTAGAAGCAGACGTTGAAATTTGGACCTGTTCCAAGCTAAAATCGTAATTTACTGGGACCTCAGTCTCATTGCTGGGACAGAGAACTGTCTACCAACATTACTGGTCACACATGTCAAAAACTGACCAATGATGAAAGCCATGAGGCCAACTGTAAGTCAACCGATGAGCTCTGTATCAGTCAATATGCAGAGGTCCAATTTAGGTGATCCGTTTCCTGTAATTTGTCAGTCTGCTAGTTGTAGTTTTCTCCTAAGTTGATGGAAAGTAAGTGTTCTAATGCAACGTGCAGTTCGGATACAGCAGATCTCCCTCTCCTGCACAGTGATACTGGATCCAGATATCGTCATTTCCTTTGCACCAGCAACCAGTCATAAAAGAAAACAGGGTAATTTAAACCTAAACATCCCATTGGCCGGTGTCTGATAAGGTGATTGATTCAGACACCTTCAGTCATATTTTGATTGCCAAAGTAAATATAAATTAACACATCCTTTACAAAGAATCATCACAGACAATTTCTGGAATTTGTTTTGTGTATTCAGGAAAATGAACAATAATTGTTTACTCTTCGGAGAACACTTGTGTTTGCACACCATATAATATAGCTAAGATGGCGCTGTGCTAGTGGCAGCAGATTGCAGCAGCTCCATCCTGAGCTACACCATTTCTAACCTATATAAGGTTTTTTACTCCTTTCTTGGCTGTTTTTCTGCATGTAATCTTTCACTTAGTTTTCTCCTTTATTTCCTCCTAGTTAAATTTTCACATCACTCAGTGTGATGTGTTTTTCTGAGACATGGCTCTGCGTGGATGTTCCAGATTCCAGCGCTTTCATCCCCAGCTTTCAGATCGTGAGGGGGACAGAGCTGCAGAATGAAGCAGTAAGAAGAAGAGAGGAGGAATTGCACTGTTTGTAAACAACCGATAGTGTAATCCAGGACATATAACTGTGAAGGAGAGTCACTGTTGCCCGAACATTGACCATTGAGCTCTCGGTTTACGCCTGTATTATTTGCCCAGAGAATTCTCAGTCACCATTACTGTTGTTGTTTACATCCCGGCAGCTGATGAGCAAAAGTTGCGTGTGACGTCACGCTCACAGCTATCGCGAGACTTTAGACTCGACACCTAGACTCTAATCATGTTTCACTCTCTACAACTCTACAAAATTCCTCAACAACAAACCTTGGATCACCAAAGACCTGAAGAAGCCGGCATTTAGAATGAAGGACAGAGAACTGCTAAGGAGTGTGCAGAAGGAGCTGAAGGTGAAGTTGAGGGAGAATAAGGAGGTCTACAGAAGGAAACTGGAAGGAAGCAAGCTAAGGCTGTGTGTACTGGTAAGAAACAGATCACTGGCTTCAAGACAAAGCAGTAGGCCGTGGGGGCAGTCTGGACACAGTCAACAAACTGAATGACTTCTTCAACAGGTTCAACACAACACCATCCTTCCCCTTCCCTCAAAACCTTCTTTTCACACACCCTCACCCCACATGCAGCGTCTGAGGATCCATACACCCCTCTGGAGGTGACAACGACCCAGATGAGGACACAGATGAAGGATCTAAAAATGGGCAAAGCCGCCCAGATGGAATCAGCCCGAGAGTACTGAAAGTTTGTGCCAATCAGCTTTGTGGAATTCTTCAGCATCTCTGAGAAGAGTCTTAAACAAGAGCGGGTACCTGTGTTTCGGAAAACATCCTGCCTGGTTCCTGTTCCAAAAAAGTCCTCTACCTCCCTCAATGACCACAGACCAGTGGCCCTCACATCTCATGTCACGAAAGTGTTGGAAAGACAAGTGCTGTTACATCTGAGACCTCAGGTTAGCTCTTTCCTGGATCCCCTACAGTTTGCCTGTCATCCACAGATAGGCGTAGATGATGCTGTCATCTACCTAATGCAGAGGCTGCACTCTCATTTGGACCAGAACACCACCTCAGTGAGAATCACTTTCTTTAACTTCTCAAGTGCTTTCAACACCATCCAAGCTCTCATACTGGGGGAGATTTTGGATGAAATGCAGGTGGACAAGTCCATGATCGCCTGGGTCTTGGACTACCTGTCTGGACGACCCCAGTATGTGCAGTTAGGATCCTGCCAGTCTGATCGCCTGGTCAGTAGCACTGGAGCACCACAGGGACCATCATAGTAAGTATAATATATAAAACACATATACAGTATGAAGTTTCCTCACATGTAAAAGAAATCTAAATACATTTAAATAAGTTTATTTAGAAAATGACACACATATATAAATTATTCAAGAAACAGTAAAAGCCTTTACTCTAAAGCCTGCACACAAAACCTCAGAACCTTATACACTACAGTATAAAAGAGCAGGGTTTCATGTTGTATTCCAGGTATTGTCAAAATACTGTAATACAATATAAGACCAATAGCAGACCAAATTCTATACACTGCATTTACAGCATTAAGAGACAGACATCCTGAAAAACATCAGAATACTATCTACCCCTCTCTCCCTATTTCCCTCTCCAACATCATAAATGTTAGCAGGACCTCATTTAATTCAGTCTTATTTAGCTTAGAAATGGGTTTGAGTAGAACACAGACGTACCTCCGTGATTCACTGTGAGCTCTTCACAACTTTGCCTGACTTCCTTAAAAAGGGTATAGTGTATAGAGAAATGAAAGCTGCTAGAGTACAAGGAAACAGAGTTATGGAAACAATGATGTCCATGCACCATGCATGCTTCACCTATATATCTATAACACAAAAATGATAAAAATAATAACAATAATAATAATAATGTAAATGTTTATTTATAGATACATTTCATACCGCTCAAAGTGCTTTACAGACAATTGGCATCAGTAATGGGTGATTACAATAATCTACTAATAGGTGTACAGCCTTTAATTGTAGAAAATAGCCTAAGACTAATAAGACATACAACTGGGGGAAAAGGATTAAGGCTGACAAAAACAATCGATTTAGCTGAAAACTGCTGACATTAGAGTTATTTACTTTAATCATTTCCAGCATACTGAATGAAGGATATGTAATCTGGACTCCTCCTTAGTAAGCACGTGATGAAAGTGGGACTTTGTCTACCATGCTACTTGATTGCCAGTGGGATGCCTAGAAAACCGAGCAACAGTCTTTCTGTTGGTGTATGAACTGTAAATCAGCTTATCACCTGCAGTCGTTTCCCTTTTTTCTTTCCCATCACAAGAAAAGAGCTGGAATGATAACCGTGTAGTATTCAAACAACAAGGAGTGGCATGCTTAAAAGATCAACACAGTAGAGGGTTAGGGGGGAAGAATAATTGTAGATCTGCTTATAGAGTCTTCATTTCACACCAGCAAACACATTTTCACTTGTTAGTGGCGTAGAATTTTGGTTACAGACAAACTGTTAAATGAACAGATGGGCCAAAGAGCATGACAAAAGAAAGGTGGTAAAATGGTGACTAGAGGTTTGGAGCCAGACGTCCAAACCAGCAGAATTTAGACCATCTCTAACCTTCAATGGTGCATCATTAATAAGGAATACACTGTAAAAAGGCTCACAGGTTTCATCAATGTTACTTAATGTTGAGGCTTGCAGGTGCATTTGGAGCATTACTGCCATCTAGTGGCCCAAGTTGTGCATGGCAACCCTTAAGGAAAATGATATTGAAACAGGGGGTCACACATGCACTACAGCAGTGGTGTTGACCCCTGTACTGACCTGAATAACTGTTGCTCCCAGGAGAGGGAGCTAATTAGACTCAGCTAATCAACTCCGTATTCAGGTGGGCTTCATGAGGAGTGAGGTCATCGGGTAAAAAGGTATGGTAGCACTGTAGAAGCAGTGTAGCAGTAGTCTTAGCCTGTATGTAGTTACATCCCATACAGGGTATGGGTACACAAAACACCCAACCCTCTGAGAACTCCAGGGGAACCAATCTGGGACACTCAGAGATGACCCGGAAAACGGTATCAGGCTTAGACAGAAGATACAGCACGGTGGAACAGCAGACACACGGGTATTAGTTGGCATTATACAGTATAGGATCCACCATTGGAGACCCCCAGAGTGCTTGGGCAGGAGCCTTAATGAAGGTCACGTGCCTTCAGTAATGGTCTCTCCATTTAGGATCAACCATTCATTTTAACATTTCCGTGGAGAAAACACATTTCATACAGCTCTGGTACAAGGCCACTTACCAGCTTTGCAGACATCCACAGCGGCAGTGTGCTCCACATGGCCCAGAGCCTCATCTTGTTCACTCGCACCAGGTGCAGACTCGATGGGCCACACTTCGGCCAGCGGGGCATCCTCATGGCTGGTTCTCCAGATGATGATCCACCAGCCTTAGGGGGAGCGGCTGGAGAGGGCTCGGACACTTCAGGCTCTGAGTCACGAGTTCCTCACTTGTGAATGCCTTGTTCCTCCTGGTGGGACAGGCGCAGATGAGATGACTGATCTGATCACATCAGTGTCAAGGTGTACCACGTTTACCACCACCACCAGACATATTCACCTGACGCTTCACTTTCACACATGTTGGCATGGTAAACTTTTGTAGAGTGCTTTCTTCATAAAATCCCTGTACCACAAGTACACTCCTAGGCCATCAGGAAATCTGGGCTCTTCACCCTCCCACTCCCCAACCAAGAAGCCCTCACTCTTACCTCAGTTAACTTTAACAGAAGATAAAACTCATGGAAATCATTTAAAAAGCTTTCTCCGGCAAACCATGCAAATTAAGAAGTGATTGGCTGATACTGCTGTTATCATTATAAAATATACATATGTCCATAATATTATTTCTGCTATGTAGGCTACAGCATTTACCACTGAATGAAAACACTTAATTATTACTAAGTTGGTGCTAGGATTGTATGTTGAAAACAGTGGGAGTAATGTATTGTGTGTTGACCTCTCCTTGCTGCCACCTGGTGGCTAAACATTTGCATCGCAATTCAGGTCATTTTGATTTTGTGTGTTATATATTATGCATATAATCTAATTCTACAACAACTGTTAAAAAACAGAAAGAAGAGATCAATAAATCTATTTACACTTACAATCCACTTACAATCTTTTGTTTCCACTCTTACTTTTGTTTTATATTGTAAACTTTTCATATGCTCATTATGGAAATTCGGAACAGCAGTTTAGGCCTAGGAACATGAACTGTTTCAAAAACATCTCATACAGGTGATGCAAAGATGGTCTGCAGTTGCCAAAAATGCATCAGGGAAAGTGCAGAACACAGCGCATAAGATCAACAGATTCAGGGAAACATTTCATACATACAGGAAAAGGCCAAAACCAGTGAAGGAACACCCAGGACCTTCAATGTCTCAGACAGCACTGGAATAAAAACCAGCATGTTTCAGTGATGAAATCACCACATGGGTTCAGGAATACTTTCACATGCCACTGTCAATTAACTCTGTCTGTTGCTGCATCCAGCCATGCAGGTTAAATCTGAACTATGCACAGTGGAAGTCATGTCACCAGCAAATCATCAAAAAAAAATATGCACCGTTTTCCCTCATCTTTTTCTTCTTGGCAAACAACACATTTACTTCCAGAAGTAGGATTTCCCCAGTAGACTGGAGGAGAAAGACACTCCCACCAACCCAAGCATGAACAAACCTGACCTGGGGCCATGGAACCAGAGGCATCAGGCTGATAACAGGCATCAAAGATGCTAGAAGAGACAGCATGGCGAGGATGAGCAGGTAGAGCCTGGCAGGAGAGCACCAAGAGGCAGCAATGGAGATGCTTGGACAGGGGCTGACAAAGACCTGCCGGCAGAGCTGCATGGCTACCCTGAAGCATTGGCCCTGATTCTTCGGTGACGATTCAAGCTTTATTGTAAAGGTTCAGCAGGTCCGGGGCAGCACGGACGGTGGCATTGATAAGTTGTTGAAGGGCACCTTCTCCATATGCTTTCCATATACCTTCAGCTTTGGCACCTGTACTTTGGCACATGTACACTAGAACATCTGACTGGAGTAGAACACCATCCGGCTATCTCCAGTACACCATGAAGATAGCTCCACCTATATACTGGTATACCTGACTGGAGTAGAGATCTCGCTTTAGAGTTTTAGAGTGAACTAGCCGAGAGGAGCTAACAGCTAGAGTAAACCCTGTAGGTCAGAACTTGTTACTGTACTGTATACTAAACACAGGGAGCGTATACACTACGCAGTACATACTACTGTAGTGTACAGTGTGCGGTATAGTGGTGTACCATTTAGAATCCAGCCTTTATTAACCTACTACATCGTTTCTTACTAAGGAAGTGATGAAGCTGACACCATACCAAGCCGGACTCCAAAGTTTATTTACACAACACACAAACAAATAAACACATTATTTACTAGAACACATTTATTTTACACACTGTTTGGACAGATTTGGGTTTAACTCATATCTATACACTCTTTATTATATCTATACACTATTTATTATATCTATACACTATTTCTGGCCTCCACCAGATCACGCTCCAACATTTATTTCAGAATTTTCCAGACGTGAGAAACTCCGCCCTTTCTGATTCACACTGGATTGTGGAACAACAGAGTCCATGATTACCATACCCAAAAATGGTTCTGGACACACCCAATAGTGTTCCACCAGCACTTTTATACACCAATAAGAGCTCCAGAGCGTGAACTAGGACGGTATGATGATGTGCTGATCCATAAGTTTAGAGTTACGACACTCTAGAGAGCATTACTACATCAGGAGATCAGCTAGGAGAAGCTAACGTGATTAGCGCTTATGCTAGCTTATGCTTCCCTCCTTTACCAGTGCCACACTGCTTGAAGGCCAAGCCATTACACTCCAACCAGCTAGATTTCAAAATGTACTAGTTCTGAGATGAGCTGTTGCTTGGTATTGCTTGGTAATGACCTTTCAGAGGATCTACAGGTACCATGGATACCCCAGATATGTGGGTGTCCTGTTCGTTCATTTGATCTTTCCTCTTTGAAACTTCCAAAACTTTGTTACGTTGCCTCAGAGTCATTACCGTCAACACCAGAATTACTAAAGCCCCGGCCAGCACCGCTGACAGCACAATAACCCACACTGGTACAGAAGTCCACTGGTCTGTGTGATGATTTGTTTGGTCATCTACAAAACAAACACAGACACAGTCAGTTTAGAAATATATCATAGAAAAAACACTATTAAACTTTAAGGGTAGAGGTCTACTTGTCAGTTTGGTGTGCTGGTTGGGTACATCCTCAGAAATTAACACTAGGCGTGCAGAAGGTGCAGTAGGGGTCAACACTAGGGGTCAATGCAGACACTCAGCAGCTGCACGGTGACAATACCTTTGTGAGAACAGCTGGAGATCAGCATTACTGTAAAAGTCTATATGGAAACAAATCTGAGATTGTTATATCCGTGTACATAGGACAAACCAGTCTGCCCTCTAGTGGGAGCTTCCAGTAACACACGTAGCACATTAGTAAGTATGTGTACAGTTATGTTAATGATATAGCCGGTGGTCTACACAAACACATGACCAAACAGCGAGTATATCTCTACCCCAGGAGCCTCACTAGATACAGACCTTGGACAGTCACTGTGTAGGTGTGGATGAGCTCTTCATTTCTCTGGGTCATTATAGTATAAACTCCACTGTCTGATGGAGTCGTCCCTCTCAGCTCCAGAACAGACGTGAGTGAAACTCTCTGAGCGTATTCGTCTTTGCACTCCAGCGATTCTCCATCCACCGTACATATCTGACCACCGAAGGGTCCGGCTGCACCCGTGCCGTTATAACACACCTTCACCGGCTCGGATATCAGCAAATCCAGCTCCAGAGATTCCCCGGCAGTTAGGTGGACTGGAGTATTCCCAGCTGAGAAGAAGAACAGGCACATGGTCAGCTCTGTGCAGATCTGATATAAAGCAGTGTTCAGCCTGAGGAACCCGATGGACACTTACGCTCAATCTGAAGCTGCACGTCACTGATGTCTCTGTTATTGCAGGTGCACGTGTACCAGCTCCTCTTACTGTAATCAGCTTCAGTGATGGTGAGGGAGGGATCCCCCTCCAGGTACTGATGATGGGACATCTGAAATCCCTCCTTCCACTGGCACATAGTCTGATTACACTGAGCAAGGATGTCATGGGGTTTATGGGACACGGTCCATGTGACCAAACCAGCACATCTCTCTGAGCAGTGGAGAGTAGCAGATTCATTTAGCTTGACCTTTACTACAGGAGAAAACAACTGAGACCCTGGAAGAGGAAGAAAGGAACAATAATTTAATTAATCTGTAATGGCTATTTAAGGCCCAATCCAGATTCTTTGATGTCACCAAAACAGACACTCCCTCTTGTGGTGAGATTGAGAAGAGGAATTGTCTGCAGCTGATAAGTTACAGTTCTTACACCAATGAAGAAACATGAAGTTTAGTGCAGCAGAGCTCTAATTATAACTAGCTTGCTAACCTAGCTAATGTTAGCTCCCTCTGGTAATGCCCAACGGGCCCTTTGCAGACACTCCATATAGTCTGAGGGGTTTTAAGAATGGTTCTTGCGATGAAGTCACGTCTTTGTGTTTCAGTGGTCAGGCTTGTTGGTCAGAAAAGGGATAGCTAGCTAGCTATCTAGCTAGCTAAAACTAGCTATGATATCCCTAGCTGGACAGCACATAAAACAGCTAACAACCGGAACATGAAGATGCGGTTTCATGGCAAGAAACATCCTATAAAACCCACAGTCCAGTCAAGGGTCTCCACAAAGAGCCAGTTTGGTGTTGGCCAGTCAGAGCTAATGTTAGCTAGGTTTGCTAGCTATAGCTAGTTAACAATAGATCCCACTGACACCAAACTTGTTGGTGTACAGTAACTCAGTAAGTGTTTTAGGCGAAGTGAGCCCACCAGTCTGGGTACAGGGGTCACTTTGCTTTGAGCTTGTTTTGACCTGTTGGACAGATCTTGGTTCTAGCTAATGGGACCGGTTCTCCTTCAGTGTTCTGTGCTGATGATGATCTGAATAGACGTCAGTGTCAGACTAATGAATGAGCTTCTTTTAAAGACTGGTGGACTGAGAGACACTAGAGTCTCTTCACCTACACTGAGCTGATGAAGAGTCCTGTTCCAGAAATGATAATAGGACATTAGAGCCGTAATAAATCATGCTCCTGTTACTCTCCATACTTAAGTACATCTGAAGGTACATACTTTAGTACTGGTACTCTCCATACTTAAGTACATCTGAAGTACATACTTTAGTACTGGTACTCTCCATACTTAAGTACATCTGAAGTACATACTTTAGTACTGGTACTCTCCATACTTAAGTACATCTGAAGGTACATACTTTAGTACTGTTACTCTCCATACTTAAGTACATCTGAAGGTACATACTTTAGTACTGGTACTCTCCATACTTAAGTACATCTGAAGGTACATACTTTAGTACTGGTACTCTCCATACTTAAGTACATCTGAAGGTACATATTTTAGTACTGGTACTCTCCATACTTAAGTACATCTGAAGGTACATATTTTAGTACTGTTACTCCAGTGGAGGTCTAAAGGGAGGAACTGACACTGACACTGAAGGAGGAGTTTACCTTGGGGATCTCTCTACTCTAACTCAGCTACATCTGTGTGCCTGCTCCACCTCTGGGGATTTCTGGGAAAAGGTGTGTGTGTGGTTTGTTTATTATTTTGGTATAAGCTGTTTATCCAGTTGTGGAACTGGTGTCTGGTATTTGATCTGCAAACAGGTCTGGGAAAAATACGTCCATATTTCAGCTCATAAGCCAGTAAGAAGTGAGCATGACCACATTTAAAAGATTCAGGTTTGGAAGGCAGTCAGACCTGAGGAGCTCCTAACAGTGCTTCAGCCGTAATGAGTTTATAGACATGGAGTTTAGTGGAACACACATAGAGGACCATGCTAATATATAAATGCATATCCAAATTTTAATGATCTTCATTCGTTTATAAAGGCCAGGCATTACTATCAGCTGCCAGATCTGCTGGATGGTGATTTACTTATGAGGTCCTGTGTCCTGTGTACGGTTATCTTCTCACTCTGCTGTTTAGGAAGATGACGATGGCTGTTTATTAAATGTAGGATTTAGTGTATTACTGAACGTCCAGTGCCTGGTATCAAACTGAACCGCTATCAGCTCACAGAGTATGAAATATGATTTTAATACTGTCTCTCTGTTTAAAATACCGCACTCTTTTTCTCCCTCTTTCCCTGTTCCTCTCTTTCTCATTGTGTCTGTCTGATTATCTCTCTCTCTCTAATTCTTTTTTCCCTCTCTTGCAGTCTCTCTCTCTCCCTCTGCCTCTTTCTGTTCTCTCTCTCACTCAGTCTCTCTCTCTCTCTCTCTCTCTCTCTCTCTCTCTCTCTCTGAGAAATTCTCTCTTGTGGTCTCTCTCTCTCTTTCTCTCTGCCTCTTTCTGTTTTCTCTCTCTCTCTCTCTCTCTCTGAGTAATTCTTTCTTGTGGTCTCTCTCTCTCTCTCTCTCTCTCTGAGTAATTCTCTCTTATGGTCTCTCTCTCTCTCTCTCTCTCTCTCTCTCTCTCTCTCTCTCTCTCTCTCTGAGTAATTCTCTCTTATGGTCTCTCTCTCTCTTTCTCTTTCTATCTGGACTGGGTATTCGTGGGTTGCCAAGTATTGCTGTATCGACCCATGCAGATACAGCACTGGATCATATGCCACTGTGAATTGGTGAAACAGTGGAGCTCTACTCTGTGGTCCTTGGAGGAACACCGGACCACTTGAGCTGCCTGGGGGCCTGCAGTAGAGTAAGACGGGTCTCAAGGTGCTGGGTTCCACTTGGGCCCAGCAGAAATAGTCAGGACAAACTGACAGGATGTCCTGACCTTTGTCACCAAGAGGCTGACATGCTGAAAAGGGCTGCTGCCTTCAGACCCAAGGCAGGACAAAGACTAGTCTATCACCCAGACTTGCCCTGGAGAGAAACCACACATGCACTGCTCCAGAAAGCTGGCAACATGGGGCTCGACCGACATCTCTTCACAAACACCAATGAACTGGACCTTTCTGGCTTGGGGGCATTCTATGCGCCAATGCTGAGAGCTTGGAGTCTGCTGCAGCATGCACGCGCTGGGGTTGCAACTAACACCATGGTTATAAGAAGAACCAGTATTCTCCAACAAGCTCATACCCCTTCGCTCGGTTTTAGGGGGTGGTGCCAGACTGTGGGCTATGGTGGGGTGTAGGCGTAATCGGGCTCTAGGAGCTCATTCGCCAGCACAGCGTTAAAATGCCAGTCGGCATTGAGTGCTCCGTTGAGGAGTGCAGTTGAGCGGTAGGAGCGGTGGTGGGTTATAGCTCCATAAAGTCCGCCTCCAGGATGCATAGCGCTGTAGTCCTGTTTTTAGACGATGCTGAAAAAGTGAACACGCTGGCTGAGAGAGGCATAGCACTCCTCATAGGGACCAGGCTGGAGCTTCGGCAGAGGGAGCGGGAGAGAGATGTAGGGAAGTGCATGATGAGCCGAGCAAGTTATGGTCTCTTGGGCAGAGCTGGGTCCTAGGACGTAGTGGGAGGGGCCTCTTTGTTTTGTTTACCTTTTCACCGGTTTTGAACACCCACTAAAACCACTAAAAACAAGCAGCAATATCAAAGGAAAAAAAGGGTCAAAGGAGAGTCTGAACTGTGGACCGGCTGAAATTCGTTTAAATAATAATAATAATAATAATAAACCTTATTTTGCACACTTACCAGTAATGAATTCAAGCAGCAGTGAAGGCAGGAGACAATATCCAAAGCTTCTGGACCGCATGGCTGCTCTACACAGACAGAGAACACAGACAGTACTCAGAACAGAATTCCCAGTTCGTTACGGGGAGTCAGCTTTCCTGTGTGGATTTCATCCCCCTGTGTGGCCAGGAAAGGCCTATGGAAAAAAAGAGGCAAGTAGGAGGGCATACCATTCAACCATCACACCAAAATAGCATGCCATTGTGACACACCCCGACTTTCCAACACTGGAACAGCACAGCAAAAACTTACTGTAGAGCAAAACCAAATCAGACCAGTCAATCAGACCTATCAGATCAATCAGACCAGAGAAACCAGACCAAGTCTGTAAATCTCCACGCCCTCCATTACGCTGGTTATTACTTTTAAATTTGATGATTATAACCGACAACTAATGAAATACTGTATAGTATACAGAGTATTCAGAAAACTTTACATCTATAGTATCATAATGTCATAATATCGTGTAATCATTACTCACTTTTGCTTCATAATAATAAATTCTATATATATATGAGAACTTCATACTAATATATATATATAGTATGAAGTTTTCTCATACATACATATTTAAATAAGTTTATTCAGAAAATGAGACACATACCCACACCTTAGAACCTTATACACTACAGTATAAAAAAGCAAGGTTCATTTTGTATTCCAGGTATTGTTTCAGGTGTATACGGTATAGCAGACCTAATTCAGTACACTACATTTAAAGCGTTAAGAGACAGACTTCCTGAAAACATCAGAATACCGTTTACCCCTCTCTCCCTATTTCCCTCTCCAAACACCTCGTTTAATTCAGTCTTATTTAGCCTAGAAATGAGTAAAACACAGACCTACCTCCGTGATGCACTGTGAGCTCTTCAGAACTGTGCTGGGAAAGGCGGCTGCTAGCTTGCGCCCTCATGAGATTACAGTACGGGTACTGTTTCCACATGCAAATAAAGGTAATTTGTGTATCAGAGAGGAAATAAGCAGACGCAGATCTGCAGCTGTGTCGGCTGTAGCTTCATTAGACCTCACATCACTATTTCAGTTAGCCATCAGCAAATCCATCAGCAAATTTGACCGGCACTAAAGAACTGAACTTAGTTAGTCTAGTGTGTTTATATGAACTTTTACTACAGATAGTAGTCACAAAGCAGCTCCAGAGGTAATCCGGCCCCAAGCCCCGGTGACCGGGGAGCAGTTTCAATAGATCAGAATTTACAGTCATATACAGTATTAAATATAGAATAACCCATAACTGTCAGAGCCCTGAGAGAGTAGCAATGAGGAACAGACCTGAGACTGTGAATGGCTAATGTGTGGATGTGTTGTTGGAGTCTTCCCCACTATTTTTATCCTCTCCAAAGTTTTGGCTCAGCTACCAAACGGTACTGCTAAGCATTCAGTCACACATTGAGTTAAATGGGCTTCCACTAAAAGTGCCACACTTCCTAGTTTTCCTTCCACCTCCGAGCTCTTTTCCTGGTCATAGTCTCCAGAGTTCTGATTGGACTCACTTGTTCGTTATTCCATGGATTGTATATCGTCGCTGTCCAAAGAAATCTCCAAAATGGCAACTTTACAGAAGAGGCCAAAAACCTCATTTAACTTTAGTGTAAGTCAATGGAACCAGACTTCTTTCCAAACAGTTTTGAGCCGTTTCTGTTGGTCCATTCGTCATGAGATTCTCACTCCGTGTAAACAGGAGCTGATGTGAAAAAGGGGGTGGAGTTACATGTTTTAATTGAACAGTGATGATATGTACTCCTTTGTTTGTGAGTGTTCTCTGGTTGCATTCTGGTTTGGTACTTTGGATTTCGACCCTGGCCTGTGTTTCGGTCTGACTTTGCTTCTAGCTCTGTGATGAGTTACGTCTGTCAAACAACACTAAACCCTTTATTCAATTATTATATTTCAGTTATAGTTAATTAGCTGAATATCAGCGGTTGCAGCTGTTTATTGATTAGCTAGAACCAACAGTAACGAGAAGAACCGATCCCATTCCCTGCTGAACTGTTAACGCTGCATCGTGCCCCGTGGGTTCTAAAATAGAGCTTTCATTTGAATATTCAAACCACAGACGCTGAAGCAGATCCAGGCCTTCGTTACAAGATGGCTTCGTTTGGAATTGTAATGAGGAGAAAGGGGATGAGAAGACAGGATGCAAGGGCAAACAGAATGGATTTAATAAGGACTGATATACATAGAACTGGTTACGCTGGAAATAGAAGAAGCTCCTGAGAACAAGGAATACAGAAACGGAATAACCGGCGGAGAGTATACATGGAGCCCCTTACTAGGGACGGGTGGGGGGCCTGACATGAGGGTGAAGACAAGGAGGAGCTAGAGACCAAAATAATCAAAAGAACAGGCGAAATTACATATCGTGGCTGTCCAATGAAAACATGTATCTCCATTTTTGATGATTTTTACTTTTATGTATCATTGGATCACATGAGCTGCTGTTTACACTGTGTGTGAATTTCATGATGATTGGAGGAACAGAAATGGCCCAAAGATCACTTGGAAAATCTCTGGTTCCATTGACGTACATTAGAATTAAATTGGGTTTTGGCCTCTCCTGTAAAGTAGCTTTTTGGAGATACTTGTTTTTCTTTGGACAGCGACGATATATACAGTATATAGACAGGGCAGTCGGGGGTGGAGGTTAGATTCCCTGAACTGACAGTAATGAATGTCCGTGAGCAAGGTACCTAACCCCCAACTGCTCCCCAGGACCATGGATAAGGCTTCCCCCTGTTCCTGCTCACTACCCCTTATATATATATATATATATATATATATATATATATAAATATATATATATATATATATATATATATATATATATATATATAAATATATACACATAATGTGTGTGTGTGTGTGTGTGTGTGTGGGTGTGTTTATGCAAAGTAAGTAAGTACAACCTGTGTTGACCAAAGTGCTGTACATAAAAACCCCTTAAGATTACACATGAATACATACAACCAAAACCCAGATAAAAGAAATCAGATAAATAACATATATTAAAATAATTAAATAACATATATTTAATAAAAAGGGGATAAATAGGTAAAAAGGTAAAGGATAGACTAAACAACTATGAAACACCTCATGTTACCACAGTTTCTCACTATTCATAAGCAAGTTTGTATAAGTGAGTTTTAGAGCTGATTTAAAAACAGAGATAGAGGAAGATTGGCGAAAACTGGCTGGTAGACTATTCCAAAGTCTAAAGGGGCATACACCGTAACTGTGTGTGTGTGTGTGTGTGTGTGTTTCCAATTCACGGATGGGTTAAATGCCAGAGACAAATTTATTTAAGGTCAATAAGTAAATGGTTGATTGAGATCCTATTATATTCTGTAGCTGCTGCTCTGTGTTTACTCTGTATATGCCGTAGCTGGTTATTTACCGAGTCATTTAAGGGAAGCATCTTCTCCACGTCACTGCTGTTCACGGAACTGTTTTCAAAACACTCCGAGGAGTTCTAGGTGTTAACAAATAACTAACACAATTTACTGCCCTATAATGGCCTAAATTTAGCCTTACAGGATAAAAGAAGAATTGGTTGGATTCACTAGAAAGGCTTTTTGGGTCAAAGCCGAAGGCATTAGCTCACCAGAGCTTGAGGTGTGTTTACGGTGGTGGTAAGTATTCTCTCCCCCATCCACATAATTAAATTCAGGTGTTCCAATCCCTTCCATGGCAGCAAGTGTATAAAACCGAGCACCTAGACCTGCAGACTGCTCTACAGACGTTAGTGAGAGAATGGGTCGCTCTCAGGAGCTCAGTGAATTCCAGCTTACATCACCAAGGACAATGCAGAGCATGGAAGGCAGTGGTGTAGGTAGTGGTGGTTCTCTGGAGCAACCAATAACGCGTGTCTGGTAGTCCCATGGATAAGTCTGGGTTTGGCGGTTGCCAGGAGAACGGTACTGGTCTGACTGCACTGTGCCGAGTGTAAAGTTTGGTGGAGGGGGGATTATGGTGTGGGGCTGTTGTTCAGGAGTTGGGCTCCGCCCCCTTAGTTCCAGTGAGAGGGAGACTCTGGACCATTCCATGCTCCCAACTTTGTGGGGACAGTTTGGGGACGGCCCCTTCCTGTTCCAACATGACCGCACACCAGTGCACAGAGCAAGCTCCATAAAGACATGGATGAGCGAGTCTGGTGGAACTGGACTGGCCTGCACAGAGTCCTGACCTCCACCCGATAGAACACCTTTGGGATGGATTAGAGGGGAGACTGAGAGCCAGGCCTTCTCGTCCAACATCAGTGTCTGACCTCACAAATGCCTGTGGATTAAGAACGGGATAACACTCGAGTTCATATGCATGTGAAGGCAGACGGGGTGAAAGTGACGGGATCTATAGATTGGGAAGAGGTGCTACAGTGCAGGGAATGTCTCGTTCCATGTGTGGAAAACTCTCCAGAGCAGATGTTAATGATAGGCTAAAAGGAGGGACTGCATGTGGGCGTGGCCAAAGACCATAGTGTGAAGGAAGTAGCTGAATCTGCAGGTGTATGGAAGCGTACGGTCATACAGTCTACCAGCAGTGGGAAAATCCCAGTCTACAGAGAATTCAGGGAATTGTACTCCCAAGTCTGGTCCAACTGTGCAATTGGTGTTGGGCTGAGAGCTTTGTTTGGGCAAACAGGATCTGGGCCGCACGTGGGCCAAATACAGCCCACTTAAACTTTAAAGATGGGTCAGCGCTAACAGTGCTGTATGAACCTTAAGGTAACATGGTGCATGTCCTCCTGCATTCCAACAGACTTTTAGTCTAGGCTTATTGTTCATCGGTTTTAACACTGTAAGGGTCCGAGCTGTACCACCTGCAGCCAGCAGAGGGCAGCAGCAGCGGTGCCGCTTGGGGGGACTACAGCCCAGGACTCCAACCCCCAGAATGCCCTGGGCTGATCAAGCCAACAGGCTACACCTGAGGCGTAGGCTATATAAGCCTCCATCAAACAACAGTTGCCGCTACACCTTTGTAGAGGGGTAGCTGGTATGGTACAGCAGAGAGGAAAGAGAAAAAAAAAAAAAAAAAAAAAAAAAGGAAGAGAGGAGGAAACAAAAGAAATGAAAAGAAAAGCAACAAGTGCTTAAAAAATAAAATAAATATATAAATGGAGTAGAGACTGTGGGTCACTTTGTGCAGAGACCCACAACATCCCCCTTCTGTTAAACCCTCATTTTTGTTTGTTTGTTTCAGTTCTTTAAAAACATCCCCTTTCATTTGAGTACGTCGTCTCTGGCGTGTTCTTTTGTTTTTCCCGCCATTTCTCCCTCTCCCTTACAAAACCCTTCCTGATTCGCCTCACGTGTACTGCATCGGTAGCACGTGGGGTCATCACTCCGGAGGTCGGGGGTTTGATCCCCGCCTAGACCACAACACCCAAACACGTTCCCACAAACAGTTCACTCCCCGCACACATAGTTTCACAGGCCTCCACATCCTGGAAACTCGTTTACTTGCTGTTTGAATCTTTACATCGCCGCAAACGGGCTCCCTCCCTGGAGGGGAGGCTCCAACACTGGATCAGGGCTGGCTTTGGCAGATAGGGAGATGCTGTAGGAAACCTAAACCATGTCTCCAGAGCATATACACGATAAGCTAATGGGAGTGTAGTGTCAGGCTTACAAGAGTAGATCCCTCCACACACCAACATGTCAAACGGTTACCCAATTAGAACCTCCCCCCACTGATGGGGATGGATTACTCAGATGAAGACAGAGGAGAATAGAAATATGAACATCAACCATGTTTACAAGATCTGGGTGTCATGATGTGGCAGACCCAAGGGCAGAGACCCAGGCCAGCCAAACCGGTCCTGTACTGTAGTAGTGGGGTCGTTATGGGGTGTGTTTTTTTTTTTTTTTTTTTTTTTTTTTTTTTTAGAATTATCATAGCGAGTGAAGCGCTCTCTCTCACTGAATTGAGCAGAGAGAGTGGTGGAGATCCAGTCCCTGACCTGTAGGGTGAGAAACCTATGCTCTACCACTGCACCACTCAGGAACCACAGACTGAATTACAGCCTTACAACAAAGGATGCAAAAAAGGCGGGAAAATGCCAAACAAAAGTGACATCACGTAGGTATGGCTTAAACAGCGAGGGTCTTCATAAAACCAAAATCAAACAATTCTCTTAAAACAACAAAATACTCGTTACTCTTTCAAAGCTTAAATTTTATTTTTCAGTGCTGGATTTATTTTTCTATTTCTGCTCAGAAATTAATTCCCTTATTTCTCTTCACCTTTTCTTTTCCTTTCTACTCCCTTTCTTTTAAGATCCACTCAGCTTTGCTCGCTCGCTCGTATGCCCCCTTACAGTAGGAGAACAGAAAAATACAATAATTGAAAATGATTTACATATGACTGTAAACATCAGTGATGATCTGTCCTGGTCACACAACCCAGCTGCTCAAAAAACTGAAGTGCAATGCTCCGAATTTCTCTGGCTCTCCAGACCACTGCGAGACTCTGGGGGTGCATGTCCAGCTTATTTGAACCGAGGTACAGCGCTCTAAGTTTCCCTGGCTCTCTGGACCTTTGTGAGATTCTGGGATTTGTATTTCCGGCTTCTTGTAATCAAGTTTCAGTGCTCCAAGTTTCCCTGGCTCTCTGGGGATTCCGGAGTTTGTATCTCCATCTTATTTTGGCCAAGCTCTTTAGGTTCTCTGGCTCTCCAGCCTCAGCAACATTCTGGAGTTTGCATCTCAGGTTCCCTGATGTCTAGCAAACACGTCATGCGCTATGCACCTGTGGCTCTCAAATTCAACATCTATGAATGATAAATGAAATTAGTCTCTTTTGTCCTCTTTTGATCTTAAGTGAGATGACGGCTTCAAAGTGAGATGGGGGAGTAACATCAAAGCAGTTCAGGAGCTGAACAGTTCATCCGAACAGAATTAAAATGAGACTTAAGTCCATGTGACTGAGGAAATGGAAATGGAAAATGGTTTTCTTCTCCCTCTGTTTGTAATCACATCAGAGGTTCTTCAGCATGGGGTTGAGAACGTGGCATCCCCTTTAGAGCATCACTGCCATCTAGTGGTCCAGGTCCTGCATAGCAACCTCTGAGAAAAGGATATTAAAACAGAGGATCACACAGCAGTGGTGTTGACCCCTGTACTGACCTGAATACCTGGGCTTCATTAATAGTGAGGTCATCTGGTAAAAAAAAAAAAGTATGGCAGCACTGTAGAAGCAGTGTAGCAGTAGTCCTAGCCTGTATGTAGTTACATTCCATACAGGGATGTACATAGAACTCCAGGGGAACCAATCTGGGACATTCAGAGATGACTTGGAAACGGTATCAGGCTTAGACAGAAGATGCAGCAGACACAAAGGTAATAGTTAGCATTATAGCGTTATACAGTGTAGGATCCTCCATTGGAGTCCTCCAGAGCTCTTGGGCAGGAGCCTTCATGAAGGTCTGGTGTCCTCAGGGACACAGAAATGGTCTCTCCATTTAGGATCAACCATTCCTTTTAACTCAGTGGAGAAAACACAATTCTTACAGCTCTGGTACAAGACCACTTACCAGCTTTGGAGACATCCGTGCTCTGGAACCCCTAGCGGAGAGAAGTTGCCCCTTATACAGTGGGTGAAGTGTCCTCCAGGGAGCAAACAGACAGTCATTATCAAGCTGCTTGGCCTGTTAACTGGCTGTGTTGCAGACAGGCTGTTTCCTTGTGACGCTCACAAAGTGTGGTCACATTTCATGCTAAAGTTTTTAGTTTTTTTTTTTTATTTTATAAAAAATCTTAAGCTAATTAATTCCGCCATTTCACCTTCTCAATGCACTTGCTAAAACAAGCCTGTTCTCATCCGCTACCAGTAGAGGGCAGTCTAGCGCTGATCTCGCCGTGGTTATCTATGGTAGTCTCAATTTCCTCTCAAACCAGGAAGGCATTCATGAAAGCAAGCCATGTCTGTCATTTCTACCCTGTTTTGTAGGTGAGTTTGGTGTTTAAAACACACAAAAATCAGACGAAAGTGTTCCTAACAGTCTATAAATACATGGTTGTACATTCGTGTTTGCGTGTGCGTTGAGTAGAGGTTATTAAGGCAAAATCTATTGTTTCACACAGTACTGTACAGTGGTGTGAACTGTCATGAACCCCTTTTCTCCCCCTTGTCTCTCAAATGTTTCAGATCATCAAACTAATCTAAATATTAGTCAAAGAAAACACAAGTAAACATAAAATGCTGTTTTAAAATGAAGGTTTTTATTATTAAGAGACAAAAATCCAAACCTACATACCCCTGTGTGAAAGTTTGTCCCCCAGTTAAAACATAACTGTGGTTTCACACCTGAGTTCAATTTTCCTAGCCACACCCAGGCCTGATTACTGCTACACCTGTTCTCAATCAAGAAGCCACTTAAATAGGACCTTCCTGTCACAGCCAGTAGACCAAATAATGCTCAAAAGCTAGACATAATGCCAAGATCCAAAGAAATTCAGGAACAAATGAGAGAAAGTAATTGAGATCTGTCAGTCTGGAAAAGGTTATAAAGCCATTTCTAAAGTTTTGGGACTCCAATTATCCACAAATGGTGAAAATGTGGAACAGTGGTGAACCTTCCAAAGAGCAGTCAGCTGATTAAAATTACCCCAAGAGGTAAGAAATTAGTCTTTGACTAATATATTTAAATTCGTTTGATCTAAAACATTTAAGAGTGACAGACATGCAAAAAAATAAGAAATCATGAAGGGGCAAACACTTTTTCACACCACTGTAGCACCCAGCAGGTCTGCCAGTGTAGCCGTTTTTCTTTGGAGGGTTTTAATATGCTCTTGATTTCCCGTGGTCGCCCCCCCAAATTCTGCAGCTCCACTATTTCGACCTCCAGAGCTTTCAGAGATCTCTGATCCCTTGTGACATTGAGAGTGCACTGCTGACAGAAAACCCTGGTCTGTATTTTGGCCATGTCCCACCACTGTAGCACAGAGCTAAAAGAGGGCCTCTGCAGTCTGAACGTGTCCCAGGAGAAAATAAGACTCAAATTAGCATCATCTAAAAGTGCGGTGTTAAAGTGCCAGTATGCGCTCCGGGGCTTCACACAGGACTTTCTAAAAGCACACTGAACCATACAGTGATCTGTAAAACCCACAGGGTAGATAAAACACTGGGAGAGAACAGAGCAGTGATGCTTAAACACACAGAACCGGTCCAGCCTGGCTAGTGAGAGCATGTGGCCCTTTAACAGGAGTCCATGTGTACTGTCTCCGCTCTGCGTAGGGAGTCCTCCAGACGTCTGGTCAGTAACTTCTTTAACCGATAGAGTTCCAGAGGCCTGATCCGCATGTGTGACCTGGCCTCACTGAGGTCACCTTTCTTGGGCAGAAGGGTGAGGACCGCCCTCCTACAGCTCAATGGCAGTTGCTCTCTGACCAAGCTGTCATTAAGCATGGCCAACAGGTCCTCTCCAACCACATCCCAGAAAGCCTTATAAAACTCAGCAGGGAGGCCATCGATGCCCTGAGCCTTCCCATTAGCCATGCTCTGCAACGCCACCTGCAGTTCCTGCATGGTGATCTCCCGCTCCAGCTCCTCGTTTTGCTCAGGTGAGACCTGTGGCAAACCTTCATAGAAGTGCTGTGATGCTGACTGGCTTCCCCTATACTCACTGGAGAAGAGCCCCGAAAAAAAATCCACGGCCCTCCTCCTGACCTCTACCGGGTCCGTGAGCTCTTGGCCATCAGCTGAGCGGAGGCAATGAATGAACCTGCTCTGTCCATTCCTTTTCTCCAGACCGAAGAAAAACTTTGATAGAGCATCCATCTCAGAAAGAGTCTGAAACTGAGATCTGATCAATGCCCCCTGTGCTCTTACTCCCAGCAGATCGGCCAAAGCTGTTCTCTTGTGCCAAAGTGTCTGGATGTGGCCCTGCCCCCCTCCACCCCTGCACCAGGTTTTGTAAAAACATGATTTCATCATGTATGTGGACCATACCCAGGTCCCACCACCATTGCTGCAAGGAAACAAACACGTTTTTTTCGCTTCCAAGTGCCCCAAAAGTAACGAAAACAAGCTCTAAAATTAAAATCCTCCATGAGGGATATATTGAAATGCCAATATGCACTTCTGCACTTAACTGAATTAATAAAAACGCGCCCTATTACCATAGCGTGATCGGAAAAGCCAGATTTAACAGCTTTTAAAAATCTGTAGGTGGTTAAAACAATGAAACCTGTCCAATCGAGCCAAGGAGACAAACCCATCATGGGCGTGTGCCCAAGTGTGTTGTCGAGTGGTCAAATGTGTAAGCTCCTGGAGAACAGCACAGCCACCCCAGCACTGCTGGAGGTGCCATGTCCGAGCACCACTTGCCCCTCCCACTCCCTCTGCCAGTCCGCCTCATTTACCTGATCACTGTGCGTCTCCTGTATCATGGCAACGTCCACCCGTTTAACTTTCAACAGCTCCAACAGAACCGCCCTCTTCCTAACATCCCTGGCTCCGTTCAGATTAAGCAAAGAGATCCTAATGTCACACATTCCCAAAAGATGGAATAAAAGCAGAGACCACCCCAGCATAGAGATCAGTTTAGTCCTCAGTGACCTCATCCGTGGGCTCCAGCTGCGTCCAGACCTTTAACACCAACTTCTTTAGACGATGAACCTCAGGCTCCCTTATTCCACCCTCCTCAACACTCCTAATCAGCCCTTTAGCTGTCTGTAAAAACACTTTGTAGTGTCAAGGGGGTATAACTAATTAACCAATTAATCAATTGTTATTAGGATATTAGAGGGCATAGTTTAGCTTAATTGAAGCACAAACCATAATTGCCATCTTATCTAATCTCAGGGTGAGAGTTCATTTCCGAGACATCTAGTGATCTGCACGCTTGTCACAATATTGAGTCATATATCCAGACTACTTTTAAGAAAAGCAGTTTATGTACAGCACATTAAAACAAAAATAAACATTATATAATAAATGGGGTTGATATGCATAACGGGAAGTCGGGGAATTATCACATTCACCTACAAAGACCACCTGAGTTTACTGCAACTCATGGGAAGCTGTTTTGTGGAGAATGAGCAGAACTGAAGCACGCGTCAGTTTACCTATTAATCTAAGGTAATATTAATAAAAAGCACAGCATCAATAACCATGGCACCGAGGACTGGACCACAAAAGTGAGTTTTTGGATGTGTCACCTTGGAACAGTGTTGTGCAGGCTTGCCTGGTCGGGGAGGTGGTCCTCCGTTGACCCATGCGTTTGGGTTGGCACCGCTGACTGGGCCTTTGCTTGGTCTGCCGTCTTCCCCATGAAGTGGGTCGGCGTGGGGCTTTCCTTTACGCAGAGTTGTGCGGCCTCTGGTCACGTGTCCTGGCGTCTGGCGGTCGATGCTGGCTTGTCCGGTCGGTCCACGACTCTGTGGTCAGATTAGCGGACCGCACGCTGGCTACATCTTGGTTTCTTTGGAGGGCTCTATTGAAGGGACTCTGCTTCTGGCTGAGTCTGCTTCTAGAGGACCCATCTTCCACTGGTCATCATCTTGGAGCGCTGGAGCGTCGTGTGCTCTGGGCCTGAAGAGTGTGAAGTGGAGTAGGAGCGAGTGGAGAAGAGAGAGGGTCTAGCCAGTTCTCTGAGTCCGGAGCATGGAGTGGAGAGGTGAGAGAAGCTCCCCGAGAGCTGCTGAACCTGAGAGAGAGAGAGAGAGAGAGCTCTGGGCTCAGAGAGCCTAGCCCTCTGAGAGAGCTTGGGAGTTAGCTGAACTAAAGCTGTCTGTGACCTGAGATTAAGTAGAGTTACAGAGGATACAGTAAAATTGCAAGGCATGATTTAAAACATAAGTCATGGTGACCGTCTTTTGAATCATGACTCAGTCAACACAAATCCAATTACTATAACTACACACACGAGGTTCTAAACTACTTATAAAAGGGTGAAGCATGAAGAAAGTTAGTACTGATGTTGATTTAAATACACGAGATCACAGCTTAACAATTCTAACGTATACAGAGAGAGACAGATGAAGAACATATTCAAATGGTAGTTCTAAAATGGATCCTGGCTTGGTTTGAATTATAAGTTGACACTTGAACCAACATTAACTGCAGTTAACACAATTCTAACAGATGGTGTTTTGGGAAATGTAGATTTAGGAGATTCCTTAAGAGTTCCTAAGAGTCTGTTTCTAGGAGCTTCCTAGAAGTTTAAGTTGTACAGGGGTTGAACAATGAAACTGAAACACCTGGTTTTAGACCACAATCATTTATTAGTATTGTTATATTCCGATCCGAGAAGAGAGCACACAATAACACAATCTTACTCTTAACTGGGTGCTAACAAACTGGATTTATTCTGCAGCACTACCAAAACATATTGAGGGTACGAGGCGCCACCTGGTGGTGTGGCGTGGCACTACATGTAATATCAATACATCACAACTCCTCCCTTCTATTTAGTTACTAAGAGTCCTCAAAAACAAATTTAACGAAACATTGACCCAAGAACCAAATTTCAACCGATTATATATAAACATATACTAATTTAATTTTTTTTTCTTTTTTTTTTTTAACAACATTCTATCAGTAGCTAACAAAACAACCAGGAACCACATATCCTACCTAAGGGTGAGGGTAGACTGCCTCCACACCTTGAGTGTGTCGGGGGATTATTCTGCCCCCTTCTTGAGACAACACTCAGGAACACTACATTACAACTATTAAACAGTTGTTCAAAAAGTCAGTCTCTCTGGAGGTTTGCAAATCCGCCTTGGATAACGGTGCCCTGTTGGCTGGGGTGTTGCAGGGTTAGTATGGGTGTCTGACTGACTTGACAGTGGCACGCCTGTCGCCGAAACATCACCTGCATCCGTCATAGCCGTGGGAACCACTTCAGTGGGTGACAGTTGTTTCTCTTCAGCCGGCTGCACGATGCTGGGGTGACAGCCCACCATCTGATCAGCATGTCAATTCCACTGCTGATTTGATGCAACATCGACCTGGTACGACCTTGGCCCTGCTTGCGATGTAACCGTCCCCGTCATCCACTTATCCTCCCCTTTCCGATAATCACGGACAAGTACCGGGTCACCCACCTCAAAAGATCTCGCTTTACCATGAACACCACGGTGACGTTGTTGGTCCTCCTGTGCCCGACCCACCACCTCTGTAACATTCGGTTTTAGCAAGTCTAGACGGGTGTGCAGTCTGCGGCGGAGAAACAACATAGCAGGCGACTCTTGTGTCGTGGCGTGGGGGGTGTTTCTGTATTGGAGCAGGAAAGCATAGAGTCGCTGCTGTACTGAGGCTGTGCCCCTCGACGACTTTAGAGCGTGTTTGCAGGTCTGCACGAAATGCTCGGCCAAGCCGTTCGTTGCCGGGTGAAAAGGAGCGGAGCGCTTGTGTGTAATGCCATTGGATGTTAAAAAGTGGGTAAACTCCTCAGAAGTGAATTGAGGCCCATTATCACTTACTAGGACCTCTGGCACTCCGTAATGACTAAAAAGGCCCCTTAAAACTTCAATCGTTCGTGCAGAAGAGGTTGAGTCCATCAATATGACTTCCGGCCACTTAGAATGAGCATCCACAATGATGAAAAACATACGCCCCTCAAAGGGGCCGGCGAAATCGATATGAATTCGCTGCCACGGACTTGTTGGCCAGGGCCAGGGGTGCAGCGGTGTGAAAGCCGGACTCTTTTGACATCTTTGGCACGGGGTGCACATCTTGCACCTCTCCTCCACCTGCCCATCCAAACCCGGCCACCACACATAGCTTCTCGCCAGGGATTTCATCCTGACCACCCCCGGGTGTCCAGTGTGGAGCTCGTCTAAAACACCCGGACGTAGTTTGGGTGGGACTACAACTCGATTTCCCCACATTAAGCAACCTTGCAGTAGTTCATCTTTCCGTAAGAGGAACGGAACCAGCCTACTATCGGCATCCTTGGCTGGTGGAAAACGGCCGGTCGACGCCATCTCGATCACCTGCGAAAGTGTGACATCTGCTTTAGTTTCTCTTTTCACCTCACTACAGTGGATTGGGAGGCTCTTCATGTATTTTATCAGGAATGAATCAACTGACCCTTGTTTTTCTTTGTGTCGCTCCGGCAGAGGCAGACGCGAGAGACCGTCTGCGTTTCCATGGTCAGCGGCGCACCTGTACTTGATTGTATAATCGTGCGCTGCCAATATGAGCGCCCAGCGCTGTAGCCTTGCCGCAGCCATGGATGGTGTCGCTTTGCTCGGGCTCAAGATCGTTGTCAAGGGCCGGTGATCAGTCAGGAGGGTAAAATGGCGGCCATAGAGGTATGAATGAAAACGTCTGACCCCAAATATTATTCCTAAAGCCTCCTTCTCAATTTGAGCATAATTGTGCTCTGCCTTGCTAAGCGTCCTCGAAGCAAAGGCTATGGGTCGCTCTTCCCCGTTTAGCAGTCGGTGTGAGATGACTGCCCCCACCCCATAGGGCAAGGCATCGCAGGCGAGTATAACTGGCAGACTCGGATTGTAATGCGTCAGTACACTCTTGCTCGATAACTGTTCCTTTGCCTTTTTGAAAGCTTTGTCACATTCCCGGGACCATTTCCACTTCACCCCCTTGTGTAACAATGCATTCAATGGGTGTAAAAGGGTCGACATGTTCGGGACGAAGCGTGCGTAATAGTTGATGAGCCCAAGGAAAGAGCGCAACTGGGTCGTATCGGTCGGCACGGGGGCCTCCACGATGGCTTTGATCTTATCATCCGACTTGTGGAGCCCTACCGAATCGATCGTGTGTCCCAAGTACTCTAGTGAGTCCTTAAAGAATTCACATTTCTCTTTTTGGACTCTGAGTCCCACTTTTCCAAGGCGGCTCAGGACTGCTTCGAGATTTCTCAGATGGTGCGCCTCATCTTGGCCTGTGATGAGGATGTCATCAAGAAAGCAATGCACGTTTGGTAGCTCTTGGAGCACTTGGTCCATAATTCGCTGAAATATGGAAGGCGCAGAGGTAATACCAAACGGTAAACGATTGTAGCAGAACATGCCCTTGTGGGTGGTGATCGTAAGATATTTCCTAGAATCTATCTTGATCGGTACCTGAAGGTAGGCCTGTGAAAGGTCCAGTTTGCTGAATCGATGTCCCCCAGACAGAGATGCAAACAAATCCTCAATGCGAGGTATTGGGTGGTGTTCAGCACACAGGGCTGGATTTATAGTCACCTTAAAATCGCTGCATATCCTCACACTACCGTTCTTCTTCAGGACGGGCACTATGGGGGTTGCCCAGTCGCTGAACTGCACCGGTGAAATCACCCCTTGCTGGAGAAGGCGCTCAATTTCAGCCTCCACTTTGGGTCTCAGCGCATACGGTACCACCCGAGCTTGGCAGAACTTTGGCTGCTGGTCTGGCCTCAACGTCAGTGAAGCTTCGAAACCTCTCAATGTCCCCAGCTCCTTGCTAAACACTTCAGCGTGGCGATTTAGGACACTTTCCAGGTTTTCACTACTGGCAGAACGCTCCGTTCGCACGGTCTTGATCTCGCGCCAGTCTAGGTTGATGTTTCTTAGCCATTCGCGGCCGAACAGTGGAGGTGCCTCTCCTTTTATCACATATAAAGGCAACCTAACCCTCTGTTTGTTCAATTTAACCCACACTTTCAGCCTTCCCTCGGGCTGCAGTAACTCCCCTGTGTAGGTTTTCAGGACGACATTGGTCGTGCGTAGACGTAAGTGTGCAAATTTGTCCTTGTATAGCTCACTGGAGATCACAGATACAGCGGCCCCAGTATCCAGCTCCATATCCACGGACTGCCCTTCAATTTTTGGTTTAATCATTATTATTGACGATGCTACATGTCCAGTTTTAATTTTCTTTACTTGCTCTGAGTTAACTGCAGATATCATGTGCAGAGTGCAATCTGAGTCAGAACCTGCTGATGACTCCTTCTCATCTGATAACATTTTAGCTGCCACTTTGTGAATTTTTCCTTTGTCTGCGTTCTTGTATTTCTTTTGTTTGCTTGTCCTACTGTCCTGTTTTGACTTTGCCTTCTCTGTTTCACTCCTTTTAGTCCTACACACCCGGGCTATGTGGCCCTTTTTATTGCAATTGTGGCATTGCTGCTCCTTGAAATAGCAGTCCCATTCCTGATGGTTAGTCTTGCCACATCTAAAGCATTTGTCGCCCCCCTGTGGTGAAGACGCAGACACAGCATGCACTTTCACTGAGCTTTTCAAATGCAGTGATTCCCTCGCTACCGTTTCCATTGCCACTGCCATCTCGACTGCTTTCTTAAAATCGAGATTGTCCTCCTTCAGGAGTTTTCTTTGAATCGCCTCCTTACTGAGCCCACAAATGAGTCTATCACGCAGGGCCTCTTGTAAATATGCGCCGAACTCGCAATGCTCAGATAACTAATTCAAAATGGCCACATATTGTGCTATGGTCTCTCCCTCTTCCTGATTGCGTTTATGAAATCGGAATCTCTCCGCAATTATTATGGGCTTGGGGGAGAAATGGCTTTCCAGGGTGTCCACTAACTCTTTGTAAGATTTATCTCCGGGCTTATCCGGAGCTAGTAAGCTGCGCAGTAGGCTATATGTAGTTGCCCCAATGACACTCAAGAATACTGCCGCCTTCTTTGCAGCAGGAACATCATTCGCCTCAATAAAATGCTCAAACCTCTCGACATACGTTGACCATTGCTCCGCTGCTTCGTCGTAGGCGTCTATGTGTCCCAGCAGTGTAGCCATGGTGGTGACGGTGCTTGTGCTTCACGAGGGCTTGCACCGAACTGTTTATCTCTCAATCCGGCTGACCAGGAATTCTTCTCCTTCCCCCGCTAATGCTGAACCCCCTCCATCAGAAAAAGACACGAGTGGATTACTGTACTCGTCGCCAATTTGTTATATTCCGATCCGAGAAGGGAGCACACAATAACACAATCTTACTCTTAACTGGGTGCTAACAAACTGGATTTATTCTGCAGCACTACCAAAACATATTGAGGGTACGAGGCGCCACCTGGTGGTGTGGCGTGGCACTACATGTAATATCAATACATCACAGTGTATACTGTATAGAGTGTATAATGTACAGTGTGTGTATGTATTGTGTATATTTGGAGTGGTTGTGTATATGGTGTATACTGTGTAGAGTGTATATGGTACAGTGTGTGTATGTATTGTTTATATGTGGAGTGGTTGTGTATATGGTGTATACTGTGTAGAGCGTATATCGTACGGTGTCTGCATGTATTGTGTATATGTGGAGTGGTTGTGTATATGGTGCATACTGTGAAGAGCGTATATTGTACAGTGTCTGTATGTATCGTGTATATGTGGAGTGGTTGTGTATCTTCTGTATACTGTGAAGAGCGTATATCGTACAGTGTCTGTATGTATCGTGTATATGTGACGTTGTTGTGTATATGGTGTATACTGTATAGAGTGTATATTGTACAGTGTGTGTATGTATTGTTTATATGTGGAGTGGTTGTGTATATGGTGCATACTGTGTAGAGCGTATATCGTACAGTGTCTGTAAGTGTCGTGTATATGTGGAGTGGTTGTGTATATGGTGTATGCTGTCAAGAGCGTATATTGAACAGTGTCTCTGGTGTATACTGTGTATATGTGGTCTGTAAGTGTCGTGTATATGTGGAGTGGTTGTGTATATGGTGTATGCTGTCAAGAGCGTATATTGAACAGTGTCTCTATGTATCGTGTATATGTGGAGTGGTTGTGTATATGGTGTATACTGTGTAGAGCGTATATCGTACAGTGTCTGTATGTTTCGTGTATATGTGGAGTGGTTGTGTATATGGTGTATACTGTGTGGGGTGTATATTGTACAGTGTGTGTATGTATGGTGTATATGTGGAGTGGTTGTGTATATGGTGCATACTGTGTAGAGTGTATATTGTACAGTGTCTGTATGTATTGTGTATATGTGGAGTGGTTGTGTATATGGTGTATGCTGTGAAGAGCGTATATCGTACAGTGTCTGTATGTGTTGTGTATATGTGGAGTGGTTGTGTATATGGTGCATACTGTGAAGAGTGTATATCGTACAGTGTCTGTATGTATTGTGTATAAGCAGCGTCGTTGTGTATATGGTGTATGCTGTGAAGAGCGTATATTGTACAGTGTCTGTATGTATCGTGTATATGTGGAGTTGTTGTGTATATGGTGTATGCTGTAAAGAGCGTATACCATACAGTGTCTGCATGTATTGTGTATATGTGGAGTGGTTGTGTATATCGTGTATATGTGAAGTCGGTGTGTATATGGTGTATTCTGTGTAGAGCGTATATCGTACAGTGTCTGTATGTGTCATGTATATGTGGAGTGGTTGTGTATATGGTGTATTCTGTGTAGAGCGTATATCGTACAGTGTCTGTATGTGTCATGTATATGTGGAGTGGTTGTGTATATGGTGTATACTGTGTAGAGCGTATATCGTACAGTGTCTGCATGTATCGTGTATATCTGGAGTGGTTGTGTATATGGTGCATACTGTGAAGAGCGTATATTGTACAGTGTCTGTATGTATCGTGTATATGTGGAGTGGTTGTGAAGTGTAGTCTGCATGTATATATGTGGAGTGGTTGTACAGTGTCTGTATGTATCGTGTATATGTGGAGTGGTTGTGTATATGGTGTATGCTGTGAAGAGCGTATATCGTACAGTGTCTGTATGTGTTGTGTATATGAGGAGTGGTTGTGTATATTGTGTATACAGTGAAGAGCGTATATTGTACAGGGTCTACATGTATCGTGTATATGAGGAGTGGTTGTGTATATTGTGTATACAGTGAAGAGCGTATATTGTACAGTGTCTACATGTATCGTGTATATGTGGAGTGGTTGTGTATATCGTGTATATGTGAAGTCGGTGTGTATATGGTGTATTCTGTGTAGAGCGTATATCGTACAGTGTCTGTATGTGTCATGTATATGTGGAGTGGTTGTGTATATGGTGTATACTGTGTAGAGCGTATATCGTACAGTGTCTGTATGTGTCGTGTATATGTGGAGTGGTTGTGTATATGGTGTATACTGTGTGGGGTGTATATTGTACAGTGTGTGTATGTATGGTGTATATGTGGAGTGGTTGTGTATATGGTGTATGCTGTAAAGAGCGTATATCGTACAGTGTCTGTATGTGTTGTGTATAAGTGGAGTGGTTGTGTATATGGTGTATGCTGTAAAGAGCGTATATCGTACAGTGTCTGCATGTATTGTGTATATGTGGAGTGGTTGTGTATATGGTGTATACTGTGAAGAGCGTATATCGTACAGTGTCTGCATGTATTGTGTATATGTGGAGTGGTTGTGTATATGGTGCATACTGTGAAGAGCGTATATTGTACAGTGTCTGTATGTATCGTGTATATGTGGAGTGGTTGTGTATCTTGTGTATACTGTGAAGAGCGTATATCGTACAGTGTCTGTATGTATCGTGTATATGTGGCGTCGTTGTGTATATGGTGTATACTGTATAGAGTGTATATTGTACAGTGTGTGTATGTATTGTGTATATTTGGAGTGGTTGTGTATATGGTGTATACTGTGTAGAGTGTATATTGTACGGTGTCTGTATGTATTATGTATATGTGGAGTGGTTGTGTATATGGTGCATACTGTGAAGAGCGTATATTGTACAGTGTCTGTATGTATCGTGTATATGTGGAGTGGTTGTGTATCTTGTGTATACTGTGAAGAGCGTATATCGTACAGTGTCTGCATGTATTGTGTATATGTGGAGTGGTTGTGTATATGGTGTATACTGTGAAGAGCGTATATCGTACAGTGTCTGTATGTATCGTGTATATGTGGCGTCGTTGTGTATATGGTGTATACTGTATAGAGTGTATATTGTACAGTGTGTGTATGTATTGTGTATATTTGGAGTGGTTGTGTATATGGTGTATACTGTGTAGAGTGTATATTGTACAGTGTGTGTATGTATTGTTTATATGTGGAGTGGTTGTGTATATGGTGTATACTGTATAGAGCGTATATTGTACGGTGTCTGTATGTATTATGTATATGTGGAGTGGTTGTGTATATGGTGCATACTGTGAAGAGCGTATATTGTACAGTGTCTGTATGTATCGTGTATATGTGGAGTGGTTGTGTATATATACTGTAAAGAGGTATATTGTACAGTGTCTGTTATTATGTGGAGTGGTTGTGTATATTGTGTATCTGTGAATATATATCGTACAGTGTCTGTCGTGTATATGTGGAGTGTTGTGTATATGGTGAAGAGCGTATATTGTACCAGTGTCTGTATGTGTATTCTGTGTAGAGCGTATATCGTACAGTGTCTGTCTGTATGTATTGTGTATATGTGAAGTCGGTGTGTATATGGTGTATTCTGTGTAGAGCGTATATCGTACAGTGTCTGCATGTATTGTGTATATGTGGAGTGGTTGTGTATATGGTGCATACTGTGAAGAGCGTATATCGTACAGTGTCTGCATGTATTGTGTATATGTGGAGTGGTTGTGTATATGGTGCATACTGTGAAGAGCGTATATTGTACAGTGTCTGTATGTATCGTGTATATGTGGAGTGGTTGTGTATCTTGTGTATACTGTGAAGAGCGTATATCGTACAGTGTCTGCATGTATTGTGTATATGTGGAGTGGTTGTGTATATGGTGTATACTGTGAAGAGCGTATATCGTACAGTGTCTGCATGTATTGTGTATATGTGGAGTGGTTGTGTATATGGTGCATACTGTGAAGAGCGTATATTGTACAGTGTCTGTATGTATCGTGTATATGTGGAGTGGTTGTGTATCTTGTGTATACTGTGAAGAGCGTATATCGTACAGTGTCTGTATGTATCGTGTATATGTGGCGTCGTTGTGTATATGGTGTATACTGTATAGAGTGTATATTGTACAGTGTGTGTATTTATTGTGTATATTTGGAGTGGTTGTGGATATGGTGTATACTGTGTAGAGTGTATATTGTACAGTGTGTGTATGTATTGTTTATATGTGGAGTGGTTGTGTATATGGTGTATACTGTATAGAGCGTATATTGTACGGTGTCTGTATGTATATCGTGTATAAGTGGAGTGGTTGTGTATATGGTGCATACTGTGAAGAGCGTATATCGTACAGTGTCTGTAAGTGTCGTGTATATGTGGAGTGGTTGTGTATATGGTGTATGCTGTCAAGAGCGTATATTGAACAGTGTCTCTATGTATCGTGTATATGTGGAGTGGTTGTGTATATGGTGTATGCTGTGAAGAGCGTATATTGTACAGTGTCTGTTTGTATCGTGTATATGTGGAGTGGTTGTGTATATGGTGTATGCTGTGAAGAGCGTATAAAATACAGTGTCTGTATGTGTTGTGTATATGTGGAGTGGTTGTGTATATGGTGTATACTGTTGAAGAGCGTATATTGTACAGTGTCTGTATGTATTGTGTATATGGAGTGGTTGTGTATATGGTGCATACTGTGAAGAGCGTATATTGACAGGTATGTATCGTGTATATGTGGATGTGGTATGTATTTGTGTATACTGTGAAAGAGCGTGGTTGTGTATATGGTGTATACTGTGTAGAGTGTATATTGTACAGTGTCTGTACAGTTATGTATCGTGTATATGTGACGTTGTTGTGTATATGGTGTATACTGTATAGAGTGTATATTGTACAGTGTGTGTATGTATTGTTTATATGTGGAGTGGTTGTGTATATGGTGTATGCTGTGAAGAGCGTATATTGTACAGTGTCTGTATGTATCGTGTATATGTGGAGTGGTTGTGTATATGGTGTATGCTGTGAAGAGCGTATATCGTACAGTGTCTGCATGTATCGTGTATATGTGGAGTGGTTGTGTATATGGTGCATACTGTGAAGAGCGTATATTGTACAGTGTCTGTATGTATCGTGTATATGTGGAGTGGTTGTGTATATGGTGTATACTGTGAAGAGCGTATATCGTACAGTGTCTGCATGTATTGTGTATATGTGGAGTGGTTGTGTATATGGTGTATACTGTGAAGAGCGTATATCGTACAGTGTCTGCATGTATTGTGTATATGTGGAGTGGTTGTGTATATGGTGCATACTGTGAAGAGCGTATATTGTACAGTGTCTGTATGTATCGTGTATATGTGGAGTGGTTGTGTATCTTGTGTATACTGTGAAGAGCGTATATCGTACAGTGTCTGTATGTATCGTGTATATGTGGCGTCGTTGTGTATATGGTGTATACTGTATAGAGTGTATATTGTACAGTGTGTGTATGTATTGTGTATATTTGGAGTGGTTGTGTATATGGTGTATACTGTGTAGAGTGTATATTGTACAGTGTGTGTATGTATTGTTTATATGTGGAGTGGTTGTGTATATGGTGTATACTGTATAGAGCGTATATTGTACGGTGTCTGTATGTATGGTGTATATGTGGAGTGGTTGTGTATATGGTGCATACTGTGAAGAGCGTATATTGTACAGTGTCTGTATGTATCGTGTATATGTGGAGTGGTTGTGTATCTTGTGTATACTGTGAAGAGCGTATATCGTACAGTGTCTGCATGTATTGTGTATATGTGGAGTGGTTGTGTATATGGTGTATACTGTGAAGAGCGTATATCGTACAGTGTCTGCATGTATTGTGTATATGTGGAGTGGTTGTGTATATGGTGCATACTGTGAAGAGCGTATATTGTACAGTTTCTGTATGTATCGTGTATATGTGGAGTGGTTGTGTATCTTGTGTATACTGTGAAGAGCGTATATCGTACAGTGTCTGTATGTATCGTGTATATGTGGAGTGGTTGTGTATATGGTGTATACTGTATAGAGCGTATATTGTACGGTGTCTGTATGTATGGTGTATATGTGGAGTGGTTGTGTATATGGTGTATACTGTATAGAGAGTATATCGTACAGTGTCTGTATGTGTCGTGTATATGTGGAGTGGTTGTGTATATGGTGTATACTGTATAGAGAGTATATTGTACAGTGTCTGTATGTATTGTGTATAAGCAGCGTCGTTGTGTATATGGTTTATACTGTATAGAGTGTATATTGTACAGTGTGTGTATGTATTGTGTATATTTGGAGTGGTTGTGTATATGGTGTATACTGTGTAGAGTGTATATTGTACAGTGTGTGTATTTATTGTGTATATGTGGAGTGGTTGTGTATATGGTGTATACTGTGTAGAGCGTATATCGTACGGTGTCTGTGTGTATTGTGTATATGTGGAGTGGTTGTGTATATGGTGTATACTGTGAAGAGCGTATATCGTACGGTATCTTTTTGTATCGTGTATATGTGGAGTGGTTGTGTATATGGTGTATACTGTATATATCGTACGGTATCTGTATGTATCGTGTATATGTGGAGTGGTTGTGTATATGGTGTATACTGTATGGAGCGTATATCGTACAGTGTCTGTATGTATCGTGCATATGTGGAGTGGTTGTGTATATTGTGTACACAGTGTAGAGTGTATATTGTACGGTGTCTGTATGTATGGTGTATATGTGGGGTTGTGTATATTGTTTATACTGATATTTCAGCCATGAAAGCTCAGGTTCTGGCTGCCATTCTGAGATGAAAGACTGAATATAATAATTGTATAATAATAATAAATGTTTCTTAACTGATACTAGACAACATTCTACACCAAAGCCATTCTCTGTGGGATCTACACCTTAACTGACCTGTTAAAAACAAAAATTACAGAATCACTTTATTTCACCATCTACGTTATGCACACAAGGAATTAGTCTTGGTGAGTGTTAACGTGTATGACTTTAGGAGAAGACTTTAAATATACAAACTGCATCTCAAAGGTAATCATTATAGGGACATATATAACCTTCAAGTTGCTGGAGTACCGTTCGGTCCCAGTTGGTCTATTCCACAGGAATTTAGAGCCTGCTTTTACACTACTGGACAGATTAAGCCTTGTACATTGTGTGGATTTGGTTGAATCATGCGAGTTTGAGATGCCTGTGTTTAGCCTTTTCTCTCCACCATCCAGATCCAGTTTTACCTGTTCTGTAAATAGCCACTTTCCTTTGTGTATATGCTGGTTGTGTTTTTTTCTGGAAATGTATATGGCATATAATTATTAAGCTGGCTGGCCATTTCTTTAATGTGTGTAGCAGTGTTGTGAATGATTAGGCCTCTTCATTCTAAATAGAGCTCAGTTCCTTTGGCATTAGCTGCAAGCTATAAAAGTCTAAGCTGGCTCTAAAGCAGGTCTGCTAATATAACACTTAATTGGAGTGTTACAGTAGTGTTACCAGTGAGACACATAGAAGGAACAAAAAGCTACTCAAATAATAAGGTGAAAATAGATAAAGAATAAATCTAATAGTATCTAGTAGAGCTGGCTCTGGCAAAGTGCACATTTTTAAAATTTGCGGGTTGAGCAGCGCTGGGGTGTGGTGCCTGTCTCTAGGCAACCATGAAAGCACAGGCACACAGAGGAGTGGAGCCAGGAGAGGGGACTTCTGATCATTACTGTTAGATGTAGTGTTCAAGAGTGTGTGTGACCGACTAATGTATTGGACATATATGAAGATACGGAAACAAATAATGTCCTGTATTGTGTTTGATACGGGACGCAGCATTTAAAAGACAAATAAAGAATGATTCTGTATTTTACAGGACAGATGGCAACCCTAACCTGAAGGCTCTTCTAAATAGGAAGCCAGCCTTTAGATCAGAACCATTACAGAAAGAAAATGGAAGGCCAGCTGCAGCAGAACAATGTGAGTGGAGTCTGGAGGGGCTTAAAAACCATCTCAGGATTTAAAGAGTCCAACAGGCAGCCTGAAGGTGACCCACAATGGGACTTAAATGCCTTCTTCAACAGATTCGATCTGGCATCTACCCCTTCTTCTGACCAGCCCACACCACTGTTTTCAGGGCCCCAGCACTCAGTCTTGCTCTCCTCCAGGGTCCAGACAACATTAATCCTGGAGACTGGAATTTTAGCCACTGCTGGTAGAAGCGTATGACCGTACGCGTCAATGCACCTGCAGATTCAGCTACTTCCTTCACACTATTGTCTTTGGCCACGCCCACATTCATGAAAACATTACTGATAAAATGTCGGAGGTTTTTAGGCTTAATATGATTATACACTCATCAACAAAAGATATCTGAAGTCTGTCCTGAGATAACAGAAGTCTGTCTCTCAGTATGGCTTCGGGTCGCCATGTTTGCTAACCTAACACGCCAGACGTCTCGGTATGGAGCTGTAGAGGTTCCTAATGGTGTCCTGTGGTAATCCATCCCATGCAGCTTCAACATCCTCACACAGTTCCTGCTGTCAGTCTGAGTCACTCCATGACAGTTTGGTACGACACCATTGCAGTCTTTGGTGATGTTGATGAGGTGTTAGGGACAATCTTAACGATCTGCGTGCATATAATCCTGCGTGGGTGCAGCCGTCATCAAAAGGATGACTCATGGAGGGCATTATCGCTAAATGTCTGCAATATATACACTGACATAAGCAATATATAAATTATTATAAAGGGGCGTTAAGCCAGGGGACAGGGCACGGCTACACCTGTATAAGTTGTGAAGTTTTATCTTGTGAGTGAGGTTGAACACTGGCCTGCATGCTCATAGCAAGGCAACATGAACTATCAAATTCAAATTAGGCATAGTGGAAAGCCTTTGATGGGGCTCATCAACATATGTCCTGAAGATGAAAGATAAACAGACTAGGTCTTAACACTGCCAAACATGAAGATGTGCTTTAGCTTTTTGAGGTTATTGATTGAAACATAAAGGACACTAGTAGAGTATATAATGGTGTTAAGGATACCTGGTTCTATAATTAATAATTATGGAAGATATAATGCTTCAAAGTTTAGATGCTGCACACTGTGTATTGTACTTCAGTATTTGTACCTGTGTGTTCATTCATCTGAGGAATAGTGTTTAGCTGCACTATGGGTTCACCCAAGCTGAATTATGTGTATATAATTAAAACAGGATTATTTTAGGATTTTATTTTTTTTATTTTAGGACTTTGTGTGGTGTGCTTGTGTTTTTGACATGCCTCAAACTGTTACCTCTTTGTGTATTGAGCTGGTAGAGGCTGGAGAGTTGCTTTATGTCAGAGCTCCTGGCTAGATTTTCCTACAGATAGGATAAAGGAAACTCTGGGCTTGCATCTGCCTACCTCACAGTACAGTGTGGGTACTGCTGTAACTTCCATATGTAAATAACAGCAGTTTGCTTATCAGAGAGGAAATAAGCAGATACACATATGGAGCTGTGTCGGCTGTAGCTTCACCAGATCTCACACCACCCTTTCAGTTAACTATAATCAAATCATTTGGATTTAAACTTTCTATTAGGTTCCATTTCACTACACACACTCCATCACATCTTCACTAGTACACTTTAAAATGAAGTGGAAGTTTGCCATTGTGGGTTGCCAGATTGAGCCTCCTGTCTTAAAATCCCATTATTTCCATCTGGTCCTTGGTGGTTCTTCTTAATTAGATTAGGTGGATCCTACAGGGAGGACTGTGGTAGGAATTCAGTCACAGTCTATTTCGTTACTATAACAGTTATTAGCTGAATATTAACGGTTGCAGGTGTTTTTAATTAGCTAGAACCAACAGTATGAGAACAGATCTTATTCCCTGCTAAACTGTTAAACTGGTATCATGTTTCACTGTGGGTCCAGAGCTAGAGCTTCAGAGCTGGTTTGTGGGACAGAAGGCATTTATTTATAAATGTGTGCATGTAGATCATATTAGTACCTAAACCACAGACCCTGAAACTGAACCACAGCTATGAGTTCTGTGTAACCTTTATTATTACAATACTAATAAAGCCAAGGTGTTCTGCATTTTTGAATCTACTATGTTGATTTACTGAGCAATATTTATCTGTTTTTATCTCAGGTATCAGATACGCAGTTGCGTCCCTCATAGCTCAGATCATCATGTCTGTTAACATCATTTTGGTAAGCTATTATCAGTTCCCTTCTATTTATGAATTTAATTAATAGTTCATATAAATAATTAATGTCATTTTTACTATCAAATGCCAGAGTTTAACCCACTTTAAATTAAACCAGTTTCCACAAAAGGAAACAGTCTATTTAGTCAGCCCGGTTACTGGCTAACCAGAAAAACTGCACCGTATTAGTAATATCACCACTGTCTGTTATTCCAACGGGACATTTAGGGAGCTGAAAAATGGACCCCAAAATGAAAGCATCCCATTATACAATCCCATTATACATCATCTCCAACCCCACCATCTCCAAACCGCAGGACCTTAGAATGGCTCGAAGGACATCTAAGAAGATCATTGGGGTGTTGTTCCCCAAACCTGGCCCAAGTGCTGCTACTGTACTAGAGTATCTGATCCACCACTACCAGACTCCGCAACAGCTTCTTTCCCAAGGTGGTCAGAATGTAGACCCTGAACACCATCCACCATAGACTGATCACAAACCAGAGTCTACTGTGACCTTCTGTACAGTTTATACCTGATGTTTGAACTAGTTCTCTCATCACTCACATACTGCTCTGATACCAACCCATGTGCAGATATACACTACATTGCCAAAAGTATTCACTCCCCAATCAAAATAATTGAATTCAGGTGTTCCAGTCACTTCCATGGCCACAGGTGTGTAAAACCGAGCACCTATACATACCTAGACATGCAGACTGATCCTACAGACGTTAGTGAGAGAATGGGTCGCTCTCAGGAGCTCAGTGTGGTACCGTGATAGGATGCTTCACCTGTGCTACAAGTCCAGTGGTGAAATTCCCTCCTACTAAATATTCCACAGTCCACTGTCAGTGGGATTAGAACACAGTGGTAGAGTGATTGGGAACGACAGCAGCTCAGCCACGAAGTGTTAGACCACGTACAATGACAGAGCGGGGTCAGCGGATGCTGAGGGTCATAGTGCACAGAGGTCACCAACTTTCTACAGGGTCCATTACTACAGACCTCCAAACTTCATGCGTCCTTCAGATCAGCTCAGGGACAGTGTGTAGAGCTTCATGGAATGGGTTTCCATGGCGAGCAGCTGCATCCAAGCCTTACGTCAATAAGTGTGATGCAAAGTGCAGAATGCAGTGATGCAAAGAACTACCACTGGACTGCAGTGGAGAAGTGTTTTCTGGAGTGACCAATCGCACTTCTCCGTCTGGCAATCCGGGTTTGGCGGTTAGTAGGGGAACACCACTTGTTCTTTATCAAAACTAAACAGCTGCTAAGCTTGTTTTGACACCTCCAACACTGGGGCAGCAGTGAGAATGACACCTCCCCCTGCCAACCAGGTGCTGCTTCGGAATGCAGCTGATGTGAAGATAATAATGTGGGGGTGGTGTATGTCATCTCATGCAAAGCTGTAGGCCCTGACAACAGTCCTGGGTGTATACCCAGGGAATGTCACAGACTGTCCCACAATGCCCTCAGATCAGCCACCAACCTGTATCTTTCATGGGCATGGAATGGGCGAATCAGTTCTAGAGGTAGTTTATGTAAACAAGTCATGCGTTAATAGTTCTTGATTTTCTTATTTAAATGAATGAAAGCAAAAGTACTCAGTCCTCATTTACTCTCGATCAAAAGTTGTTTGATTCAGGTTCTATTACATTCCTCTGCCCCTGCTCAGTGTTTACTCTGTACATGCCTCAGCTGGTCTTACAGTAATCTAAAAGAAACAACTTTACCACACATCAAAGCAGTTTACTAAACTTTTCAAACCATTTACAGTATCTCACAAAAGTAAAAGTACACCCCTCACATTTTTGTAAATTTTTGATTATATCTTTTTATGGGGCTGACTGACACTTTGATACAGTAGTCAGTGTGCAGCTTGTATAACAGTGTTAATTTGCCGTGCCCTCAATATAACTCAACACACAGTCATTAATGTCTAACCCGCTGTTTACAATAATTAGTAAACCCCTAAGTGAAAATGGCCAAACTGTGTAAATGTATTTTTTGGATGAGTCATGCAGAACAATTTGAAGCAGTGTGCGGTGTATGGTCTTAGCACTGACAGGCTGACCCCCCACCCCTTTAACCTCCGCAGCAATACTGGAAGCACACCTACGTCTATTTTCAAAAGACCACCTCTGGATATGATGCTGAGCATGTGCGCTTTTTGGTGGACCATGGTGAACCCTGTCCTGTAAAACTGCTGCAGCTCAGTTTCAGGGTTCCTCTTATAGCCAAGGCCATCTTTATGTAGAACAGCACTTCTTATTTTCAGATCCTCAGAGAGTTCTTTGACATGAGGTGCCATGTTGAACTTCCAGAGTCACTAATGAGTCACATGACACTGGGGAGGGAAATTGACTAACTGGGCATTGAAGGTCAGAAGATTAATAAAAGATGAACTCGCTTTAGAGGATCAGTTTTAATGTGAAATAGCTGAGCGGAGCTAACCGCTAGGCTAACCGTATCTCAGGAGAACCAGGCAGCGTTAGCAGCAGCTAGCTCTAAACAGTGGATACAGTAATAACAGCTCTGAGGTAAATGTGGGTGTAGTGATTGTAGTGGGGTGTGTTTCCATCAGAATGAGCTTCAGAAAGTTAAATATACAGGTCTGAAGATTAATAAAAGATGAACTCGCTTTAGAGGATCAGTTTTAGAGTGAAGTAGCTGAGGGGAGCTAACAGCTAGGCTAACTGTATCTCAGGTGAACTGAGCAGCGTTAGCAGCAGCTAGCTCTAAACAGTGGATACAGTAATAACAGCTCTGAGGTAAATGTGAGGTAACTGGTCATGTATTAGTATACCACACTGTAGGTCAGAACTTGTTATTGTACTGTATACCACACACAGGGGTGTATACAGTGTGCAGTGTAGGGATATTTATTTCAAATACAGCCTCTATTAGCATACAACACATTTTTACTAACAGGAAGTAATAAAGCTTGTGCCATTCCAAGCAGGACTCTGATAGCAGATTTAGCAGAGGTTTATTTACACAACACACAAACAAATAAATACATTATTTACTAGAACACATTTATTTTACAGGAGTGTTTGGACTGATTTGAGTTTAACATGAGAAGCTCCTCCCTTTCTGATTCCGGTTGGATTGTGGGACAATGGTGTCAATCATTACCATACTCAAAAATTAACTGGGTCTGAGGGTGAATTGTGGATTTTTGATTATACTCAACTTGATACTCAACATGACATTCATAACTGTAATATATACACTACATACTCAAACACTGGTTAGTATTAGTACTAAGTGCGCAATTGGGACACGCCCGAAGTTCCACCGACACTATTATACACCAATAAGAGCTCCAGAGTGTGAACAAGGACGGGATGATGATGTACTGATCCATAAGCTTAGAGTTATTACTCTGTACAGAGCATTACTACATCAGGAGACCAGCTAGGAGAAGCTAACGCTGTTAGCGCTTATGCTAGTAACCATAGAACCAGTGTTTCTGCTCATATTAAGACTCGACAGAGAAAAATAAAAGCTTTGTATGATTTTCCACACAGGTCAGTGTACATGTAGATGTGTGCGCAGACAAGAGCAGTATATTGGTTAATTGCAACTAATAAACAGCAAGTTAGTTAGCTAGCTAATTGGCCTAGTTAGCTGGTTTAGAGGCATAAAATTATCAGAGAAATTGTTCAGCACAGTGATTATAATGGTTCTGTCTGTTAAGTAGAAAGAAAATACAATGTTAGAACCCTAAGTTCCGCTGCTTCCTGTTTGGGTTCTTGTTTTGGTCGTACATGTAGAAAAACATCTTCATAAAGTGAATATGTCTACATTAAGCTCTACAGGTACTGGTGTAAATTCATGATCATATGATAAATGAACCACACTAAGTTGTGAAGTTATTGATCTGGGAAGTTTGTTTCCAGTATCCTGGTTAAATAACTCCATGGACTGGTACAAAATCCTGTTATATCACTGATGCACTGCCTTGTGTTTGTCACCCGGAGGTAAGTTCCTTGCTGCTGTGATGTAACGTGAACTTGCCCCATAGAAAGGGAAGCTCTTTAGAGCACTTCCCTCCAGTGGTTCAGTATAGACTCACAGCTCTTCACAATTACCATAAATAAAACCGCCATGTTGTCAGTTCACCCCCATTCTCCAGACAGTTATTTGGTAGTGAACCAAAACAACACAAAGGAAAAGCTTTTAAACGCAGGGTAAAATGAAAATAATGTACGGTACTGTGCACATTACTTAAAGCCTTTGTCTGAGCAGAAAGTGATGCTCATTTAAAATTATTCTAATCATCTCTGTGTAAAATAAATGTTTAAAACAAGCTAAAAGGAGAATGAAATAAATGTACATGCATTTCAAATGTTTTTTTGATCCTAAGAGACCATTATTATGCTCAATTACTTTTGATTATATTCTGTAAGGAAGAGAGCAGAGAATGAGTATAAGGTATTATGGAACTATATATTGTAAAGTGTGGAAATTAAAATTTTTAATGGAAGCCATGCAAGTGTGTCTAAGTGTGTTTTAGGTAGTGAGTTGATATGATAAAAATCTCTTTAGGTAATAAAATCAGCGTTTAGTTTTCCTGACACTTCTGTTCTTTCCTCTATGCTGCTGTAACATGACAAATTTCCCCCACTGTGGGATCAGAAAAGGATCTTATCTTATCTTAATACCATTAATATGGTATTAACATGGATGTATTTGAGCATTTGTGCATGTATGTGTATACGGTGGTTGGTGTGGCGCAGCGGATATCACCACTACCCACCAGGAAGTTACCGTCCCATGTGAGAGACTGGGGTTCGATTCCAAGTCTGGGTGACTATGCTGTGCTGCATATACTATTTGTGCCCCCCGTTTATTGATGTAAATTGTAAAACACTTTGTGCTGCCAGCTGCTATAAAAATGAATGCTCTATATATAATTTCAGATATAATTTAATGTTATTTTTAATTTCCCAAAACCATTACTTTCCCAGTTTTTGTACCTCATAATCCTTTTATTTTTTTGTTAACTGCCTTTTTCAGTTTACAAATAAAATCACAACAAAAAGTTGTACAATAAAATCTATTTTAATTGTGTATTCAGTCCCTAAGCTGTAAATGCTGTGTTACACTGAAAATAAAGGCTAAATTCTATGTATTTCTGAGTGGAAATATATACTGACATATGTAGATAAAGATCAGACTGCATTTTATTATTAATTCATGCCAAAAGTCCACATAATTCCCAACAGTTTACTTTTGCAACTGCATGTATTGTAGAGCAAATGTCCATTTAGATGTTACGAGCTGGAAATGGTCAGAAGGAAAACATGGTCCAGGGAATTATATTTTTAGACATGAAACCCCCCGTCAAGTGTATATTAAATTTAATTCTTATTACAGTAGAAAATGTAATTACTATGGAGTCATTTTAGCATGCGTACACTGCATGCAGTGGAAATGTCCATCCCCTTTGCCTCCTTTCTCAGCACCACATTGCTTAAAAGGCAAGCCAATACAGTCCTCCCACAGGTTATATATATATTAAAATGCATTAAGGTGTTGAGAAGTCATTGCTTGGTATTGCTTGGTAATGACCTTTCAGAGGCTCTACAGGTACCTTGGATACCACAGATATGTGGGTATCCTGTGCATTCATTTGATCTTTCCTCTTTAAAACTTCTGAAGTTGTTTTATGCCCCCTCAGAATCACTGCTGCCAACATGAGAGTCACTAACACAGCCCCGCCCAGCAGAACTGATGGTACAGTAACCCACACTGGTACAGAAATCCACTGGTCTGTGTGATCTACAAAACAAAACACACACACACACACACAAACAAACATACACACACGTGCATGCATACACACACACACACACAAACACACAAACACACACACACACACACACACACAGTCATTTCAGTAATATGTTACACCAGTAAAATCATTCCTAGAAAAAACACTATTAAGCTCAAAGGGTAGAGATCTACTTGCTGTTAACGGTGCATGATGGCTGCCTTGCTTATCTTGCTCAGTTTGGTGTGTCAGTTGTACACGTCCCAAAAATTAATGCAAGGTGCAGTACACATAAAAACTGCTAGGTTTTGTGCGGACACTCAGCAGCTGCACAGGCACAAATATGCTTGTGAGGACAGCTGGAGATCAGCATTAATGTAAAAGGAATGTCTATGCATAGAGGACAAGGCTGAACAAACCAGAGTGGTCTGCCCTCTACTGGGAGTCTCCACTACAACGTGTAGCACATAGGTAGGTACAATATATTGCCAAAAGACGAGGTGCATCATCTGCAACCCCAGACTCCAATCGCAGGACCCTAAGGACATCTAAGAAGATCATCGGGGTGTTGTTCCCCAAAACTGGCCCAAGTGCTGCTACTGTACCAGAGCATCTGATCCACCACTACCAGACTCCGCAACAGCTTCTTTCCCAAGGTGGTCAGAATGTAGACCCTGAACACCATCCACCATAGACTGATCACAAACCAGAGTCTACTGTGACCTTCTGTACAGTTTATACCTGATGTTTGAACTAGTTCTCTCATCACTCACATACTGCTCTGATACCAACCCATGTGCAGATATACACTACATTGCCAAAAGTATTCACTCCCCCATCTACAACATTGAATTCAGGTGTTCCAATCACTTCCATGGTCACAGGTGTATAAAACCCAGCACCTAGACATGCAGACTGCTGCTACAGACATTTTTGGGAGAATGAGTCGCTCTCAGGAGCTCAGTGAATTGCAGCATGGAACCATGACATCAACACAGACACCAAGTGTTAGATCACGTACAATGAGAGAGCAGGGTCAGCGTATGCTGAGAGGCATAGTGCACAGACCTCCAAACTTCATGTGTCCTTCAGATCAGCTCAGGAACAGTGTGTAGAGCTTCATGGAATGGGTTTCCATGGCCAAGCAGCTGCATCCCAGCCTTACATCACCAAGCGCAGTGCAGAGTGTAAAATGCAGAACCGCATTACCAATACTGGACTCTAGAGCAGTGGAGGCGTGTTCTCTGAAGTTATCAATCACGCATCTCCATCTGGCAATCCGATGGACGAGTCTGGGTTTGGCGGAACCAGGAGAACGGTACTTGTCTGACTGCACTGTGCCGAGTGTAAAGTTTGGTGGAGGGGGGATTATGGTGTGGGGGTGGTGTTCAGGAGTTGGTCTCCGCCCCTTAGTTCCAGTCAAAGGAGCTCTTAATGCTTCAGCAGACCAAGATACTCTGGACTCTCATGCTCCCAACTTTGTGGGGACAGTTTGGGGACGGCCCCTTCCTGTTCCAACATGACCGCACACCAGTGCACAGAGCAAGCTCCATAAAGACATGGATGTCCCGCCATTTCTCCCTCTCCCTCACAAAACCCGTTCTGACTCGCCTCACGTGTACTGCCACGTAGTCCACACACATCCCTGCCTAAACCAAACACACAAACACATTCCCTCCAAATTTACTCCCTGCATATATTGTTCCATGTGCATCCACTTCCAGGAAACCTGTTTGTTTGCAGTATAAACCTTTAGATCGGCGCAAACAGGTTCCCGCCCTGTGTGCCAACATCATATTAAACCGTATTGATTAAGAATGGGAAAGTCCATATGTGTGTGAAGGCAGACAAGCCAATACTTATGAATGTGAACACAGGTAAGTTACATTCATAAGGCAGCCGGTTGTCTATGCAAACACATGGCCAAACAGCGAGTATATCTCTACCCCAGGAGTCTCACTAGATACAGACCTTGGACAGTCACTGTGTAGGTGTGAATGAGCTCTTCATTTCTTCTTTCTATTATAATATAAACTCCACTGTCTGATGGAGTCGTTCCTCTCAGCTCCAGAACAGACGTGAGTGAAACTCTCTGAGCGTATTCGTCTTTACACTCCAGCGATTCTCCATCCACCGTACATATCTGACCACCGACGGGTCCGGCTGCACCAGTGCCGTTATAACACACCTTCACTGGCTTGGATATCAGCAAATCCAGCTCCAGAGATTCCCCGGCAGTTAGGTGGACTGGAGTATTCCCAGCTGAGAAGAAGAACAGGTACATGGTCAGCTCTGTGCAGATCTGACATAAAGCAGTGTTCAGCCTGAGGAACCCGATGGACACTTACGCTCAATCTGAAGCTGCACGTCGCTGATGTCTCTGTTATTGCAGGTGCATGTGTACAAGCTCCTCTTACTGTAATCAGCTTCAGTGATGGTGAGGGAGAGATCCCCCTCCAGGTACTGATGATGGGACATCTGAAATCCCTCCTTCCACTGGCACATAGTCTGATTACACTGAGCAAGGATGTCATGAGGTTTATGGAACACGGTCCATGTGACCAAACCAGAACATCTCTCTGAGCAGGGGAGAGTAGCAGATTCATTTAGCTTGACCTTTACAGGAGAAAACGACTGAGACCCTGGAAGAGGAAGAAAGGGACATATAATGATTAATTTGAAAGATGAGCCAATGTCAAAAATCAAGGCCTATTTTAATGGATCTGCGATGGCTATATTAGGTCCAATCCAAATCCTTTGGTGCCACCAAAATAGATATATATTTTTTTTTAATATACATTGCTCAAAAAAATAAAGGGAACACTTTTTAATCAGAGTGCAGCATCAACTCAGTTAAACTTCAGGGATATTGATCTGGTCAGTTAAGTAGTAGGGAGGGCCATTAATCAGTTTCAGCTGCTTTGGTGTTAATGAAATTAACAACAGGTGCAGTAGAGGAGCAACAATGAGACACCCCCCAAAACAGGAATGGTTTAAAAGGACGAGGTCATTGACATTTTGTCCCCCCTCATCTTTTCCCACTGATCTTTCACTAGTTCTGTAGTTGACTTGGGTCAGCTTTACTACCAGTACCATGGTGCGGTACCTGGACCCTACAGAGGTTGCACAGGTAGTCCTACTGCTGAAGGATGGCATGTAGCTAGTACAGGGAACGTTAGCTACTAGCATTAGCTTCAAGTAACTAGCATAGCTATCTAAACAGTATGAGGGTGGTGCTTATTTACACAGAGGCTCATTTTATTTAGTTTGTTTTCACATGGAGCTTCAGAGTGATCATTTGGGGCTGGGTCTTGCTGTAAGCCAACCGATCAGAGCAGAGCTTATCAAATTATATATGAGCTCACCAAAAAGAGGAAGAACAGCTAATTTCAGTCTAGGAACAAATCATAAGGTGTATTAAGAAAAGTGTAAAACCTCAACCAAACCTTTGCAGAACATCAAAGAACAATTTACAATACTGAATGAATACATTATTTACAAAATACAAAAATTATTAGGAAGACCAAAAATACCTCATTTTGCACACTTACCAATAATGAATGTAAGCAGCAGTGGAGACAGAAGACAATATCCAATGCTGCTGGACTGCATGGCTGCACTACACAGACAAATAATTAAAGAAACATAAGTAAAGCCAAACAGGATGTTCATGTGTTTCAGCTCCACATGACCTTGGGGTAGGCAAGGAGTAGTAGCAAGGAAGGGTCACAGTACAGGACCAGAACAGACTACAAATCATTATAAAGACAGGTGAAAAGATTATTGGTGCTCCATTTCCCACCCACCAGGGAACATCACAAATCTGTCCCACCCTGGACACAACAAATTTCAACTCCTCCCATCCGGCAGACACTACACTACCCTGTACATCAAGACAACCCAAAACAATTTCCTTCTCAGGCCATCACCTTCATAAACAGCTGACCAGTCTCATCATCTGCTGGACCATAGCTACTCCTGTTCCTCCATAGTGTTCACCGGTTTCACTCACATGCCAGATTATACACTACGGTCTCTTCTCCATACATGTACACTAACACTTCTTCACCACCTCTACCTCAACACTACTAAATAAAATCATAGCCTAACCTATATAAAACATAAATGATGCTTTACTCACCTAATTGGGTGGATTGGATGACATTTGTGAGTCAGATGGGAGTTTACTAATTGATTAGCTTTTAAAGGACTGACCTACAGTTAGCCTTGCTAAATCAATGAAATGCAAGGCATACCTTTTGACACAGACATGAGCCAATGGCACACATAATATTGTTGGAGAGTAAACATTTTAAATACTTCATCCCGAAAAGAGTACTAATAGGCATCCGTCCAGGTACTGAGTTGAACAGAGGACTGGGAGTTGGAAAAATCTCCTTGATGCTAATGTACCTGTAAAGTACACCAGATACAGCCCAGGTATTAAATTGTTGTGGAAAAGAGGACGAAGCTGTCCCACATTAAATGTAGCTAAGTGACAATTACATAGTTACATTATGTACACAAAATGTAGGTGAACCCTGAGTGTTAAGAATTATTGGCCCCAATAGGAGGTATTTGTGCAATACTACTTACATATACTGTATTAATTAAACTATATACTTTTACAATATACTTTGTTTATTATTAAAAATAGACAAACTAGTTTTACTAGTACATGGCAAGTTTAGTTCTTTCTTGTATATTCATGTTCTTATCTATGCAGTTTTTGTGTATGTAAGCTGATAAATTAAATAAACTTGTATGGATAACCTTATCAGCTCCACTGACCATATAGGACACTCTGTAGTTGTACAGTTCCAGACTGTACTCTGATCAGACACAGCAGTGCTGCTGGACACCTCAGTGTCACTGCTGGACTGAGAATTGTCCACCTACCAAAACTATCCAGCCAACAGAGTGCTGGCTAAACTAAGTTTGTTTTCTATTGTCTGGCAGGTTCTGCCACCAAGTGTTTCTGATGCACATCACTGGCAATCTAGAAAGTGTTCAAAGACTGGAGAACTACAAGCCAGGTAGTGTTCAGTGTCTCTAAACTCCATAACCTCAGCACTATCACCAGCAACTCTACTCTACTGTGTGACCTGAGAATGATCTACTACACAAATAGTATCCGGTCAACCCTGACACTTCCGTGCTCACCTTTTGCCATACACTGACATATTTTCACAGTAAGGATGCTGATTTGGGGTCAGCTTTCATATAACATAGAATAGAATTCTAGGACCTGATTTTACCTGACCTTTGATCAGCATTTGAAATGATTAAATAAATGGTAATCGGTATTATGTTTGCACACAACGGCATCTGCACAGAATATTCAGAAACAGTAATGTACACTAATATGATGGTATGTTACAATATTAGGTTATATAATTATTTTTTTTCATACCTTAAATTTCATGCCACCTTAAATTCACTCCTACCACCTTAATTGCTACCTTAAATTCAGTGCCACCTTAAATGAACTCTTACCACCTTAACATCACTGCTACCTTAAATTGCCTGCTATCTTAAATTCCCTGGCACCTTAAATTCACTTCTACCTTAAATTCATTACCACCTTAAATTTGCTGCTTCCACCTTAACTTCACTGCCACCTTAAATTCCCTCCTACCACCTTAACATCCCTGCCACCTTCAATACCTTTCCATCTTAAATTTCCCACTACCTTAAAATCACTGCTACCTTAAATGTAGGGCTTCTTTAAATTCCCCGCCACCTTGAAATTCTTTCCACCTTAAAATCCTTGCCACCTTAAATTCTGTTCCTGCTTTAAGGCGCTAAATTCACCTTAATTTACTGCCTTAAATTCATTGCTTCCCTAAATACACTGAAACCTTGAAGTCACTGCCACCTTAAATTTGCTGTCACCTTAAATCCACTGGTTTAACTTTTAGTGCTGTGTACTCGTGTGTCTGTGTGTCTGATCACTTGTGGCAGTTACATTTAAACTTGCTTGACAATATATATACATATATGTGTTCTTTTTAATAAATACATACACATATAGTACTACCATTTAAGATTTAAGTAAATACCCATACTGTAAGCACCCCACTACAGAAACCAGCTTGCATTACATCTAAAAGGACATTCAAAAACTGTTTACCCTCCCTCCCAGTTTACCCCTCCACATGAATATTGGAAATACTACGTTTGATTCAGTCTTATTTAGCCTAATATAATACGTTTGAATAAAACACAGACTCACCTTTGTTTCACTGTCTACCAGCTTCCCTGAGCTTGCGTCCCTGAGCTGTGTAAGGTGTGTGTAAAAGAAAGTGAAAGTTGCAGGGAGCTGGATTTCAGGAAAGTATGACTCCATAGGTCACAAAAGTGTCACAATGCTCTCCATGCCTGCTCCACCCCTAAATATTCAGTTTATTCGTTCATTAAAATAAAGCCAACATACACGTTATTGTGCTCTCAATGAAAGTTCACTGGTATTCTATAGATCGAATGATATAATATAAATATATAAAAAAAAATAATGTTGTACAGTAGAGAATGTTGTCCTGACAGGAATCTGGTCTAGTTGCTTAGGATCCTGTTTTGAATGATCAGTGCAGAGATAAGATGGCTGTTAAAAAGATAAGCAGATTAACAGAGAAGAGATATTTCAGCCATGAAAGCTCAGGCTCTGGCTACCGTTCTGAGATGAAAGACTTAATATAATAATAATGTGTCTAAATTGATACTAGACAACATTCTAGACCAAAACAGTTCCCTGTGGGATCTACACCTTAACTGACCTGTTAAAAAAGAATTTACAGAATCACTTTATTTCACCATCTACGTTATGCACACGGAATTAGTCTTGGTGAGTGCACACATATATGACATTAGCTGAAGACTTTAAATATAAAAACTGCATCTCAAAGGTAATCATTATAGGGACATATATAACCTTCAAGTTGCTGAAGTACCATTTGGTCCCAGTTGGTCTATTCCACATGAATTTAGAGCCTGCTTTTACACTACTGGACAGATTAAGCCTTGTACATTGTGTGCATTTGGTTGAATCATGCGAATTTGAGATGCCTGTGTTTAGCCTTTTCTCTCCACCATGCAGATCCAGTTTTACTTGTTCTGTAAATAGCCACTGTTTGCCCTTTACCCCTTTTCCTTTGTGTAAATGCTGGTTGTGTTTTATTTTTTACTGGAAATTTATATACCATATAATTATTAAGCTGGCTGGCCATTTCTTTAATGTGTGTAGCAGTGTTGTGAATGATTAGGCCTCTTCATTCTAAATAGGGCTCAGTTCCTTTGGCATTAGCTGCAAGCTATAAAAGTCTAAGCTGGCTCTAAAGCAGGTCTGCTAATATAACACTTAATTGGAGTGTTACAGTAGTGTTACCAGTGAGACACATAGAAGGAACAAAAAGCTACTAAAATAATAAGGTGAAAATAGATAAAGAATAAATCTAATACAATATATAAAACAAAACAAATAAAAAATAAAGCACATGGTATATCAAGATGTATCCCAGATGTTCAGTATGTAGTTATATGGGACGAGGTAGTTACGTAAACACTGTGTCAGTACAAGTGCTGGTGCACTATTGCAGAGAACATTATGGAGGAGTTCCAGTGCGGATGGAGTTCCAGGTAATGGAGGGTGGGTAAATGAGAACAGGTAATGGAGCGCGGGTGAATGGATTAGAGCACAGAATTGTAGAGTCTAACGGCTGCAGGGATAAACGACCTGCGGAGGTGTTCCTTCCTGCAGCAGGGCAGGAGCAGTCCGCTGCTCAGTGTGCTCCGCTGTCCATGTAGTATGGTATGGAGTGGGTGTGAGAGGTTCCTCATAATTACTGACACCTTTGCCTGCATCTGTTTCTCAATAAGGTGGCACTGGACACTACAGACGCATAGAACAACCTCAGCATCCAGCATCCTGTCTCCTACACCACAAGACCTCAAAAATGGAAGGCCAGCTGCAGCAAAACAATGTAAGTGAAGTTAAAACCATCTCAGGATTTAAAGAGTCCAACAGGCAGCCTTCTTAAATGCCTTCTTCAACAGATTCGACCTGGCATCTACCTCTTCATCTGACCAGCCCACACCACTTTTTTCAAAGCTCCATCACTCAGTCATGCTCTTCTCCAGGGTCCAGACAACAATAATCCTGGACTCTTGGGACACAGACCAGACTTCACCACAATAACACAACCTGTCACCTACAGAAGTTCTTTGAGGAATCCACCATTGTTGGCTACATCTAGGGTGGCAATAAAAGAGAGTACAGACAAGTTACAGAGAGCTTTGTGGACTGGTGTCAAAAGAACTTCCTCCACACCCTCATCGGGACTCGGTACTGAAGATTCAGTCACTCCATAACAGTTCGGCACAACACCATTGCAGTCTTTGGTGATATTGATGTGGTGACAATCTTAACAATCTGCGTTCATGTATTCCTGTGTGGTGCAGCTGTCTTCAACAGGATGACTCATGGAGGGCATCATCGCTAAATGTCTGCAATATATACACTGACATAAGCAATATGTAAATTAATTATAAAGGGGTGTTAAGTCAGGGGACAGGGGACGGCCACACTTGTATAAGTTGTAAAGTGTTACCTTGTGAGTGAGGTTGAACACAGGGCCTCTTAGCAAAGAAATTTGAACTCTAAAAATCAAATTAGGCATAGTGGAAAGCCTTCGATAGGGCTCATGTTGGGTGGTTTCTGAGTGTAACAGCTCTGGGGAAAAGCTTTTAGGATGGCGTGTTGTGCTGGTTTTAATGGTCCTGAGTCTTCTGCCAGAGGGAAGTTTCCTGAGGGAATGATCTGGCTCTGCTGTCCTGGTTATGAGCTTGTTCTTGTAAGGTGGAACAACCAAAGCCGATTATAGGTGACGTTTTTTCTATTTGTGTGTGTTCTGCTGAGTGGATCAGATACAGCAGTGCTGCTCGACACCTCAGTGTCACTGCTGGACTGAGAATCATCCACCAATCAAAAATATACAGCCAACAGCGTCCTGTGGGGCAGCGTCCTGTAGGGCAGCGTCCTGTGGGCAGCGTCCTGTGGGGCAGCGTCCTGTAGGGCAGCGTCCTGTGGGCAGCGTCCTGTGGGGCAGCGTCCTGTGGGCAGCGTCCTGTAGGGCAGCGTCCTGTGGGCAGCGTCCTGTGTCCACTGATGGAGGACTAGAGGATGACCAACACTGCACTGTGCAGCAGCAGATGAGCTTTCGTCTCTGACTGTCCATCTACAAGGTGGACCAGCAAGGTAGGAGTGTCTAATAGAGTGGACAGTGAGTGGACACAGTGTCTAAACACTCCAGCAGCACTGCTGTGTCTGATCCACTCACACCAGCACCACGTCAGTGTCACTGCCACATCTGTAACTCACACATACATCATCTGCATAAAATCAAATTTGATACAGCTACACATAATCATTCTCTATTATTATTATTATTATCATTTAAACAGGATTTCTTTTCTTTAGGACTTTGTGTGGTGTGCTTGTGTTTTTGACATGCCTCAAACTGTTACTTCTTTGTGTATTGAGCTGGTAGAGGCTGGAGAGTTGCTTTATGTCAGAGCTCCTGGCTAGATTTTCCTACAGATAGGATAAAGGAAACTCTGGGCTTGCATCTGCCTACCTCACAGTACAGTGTGGGTACTGTTGTTACTTCCATATGTAAATAACAGCAGTTTGCTTATCAGAGAGGAAATAAGCAGATACACATATGGAGCTGTGTCGGCTGTAGCTTCACCAGATCTCACACCACCCTTTCAGTTAACTATAATCAAATTATTTGGATTTACACTTTCTATTAGGTTCCATTTCACTACACACACTCCATCACATCTTCACTAGTACACTTTAAAATGAAGTGGAAGTTTGCCATTGTGGGTTCCCAGATTGAGCCTACTGTTTTAAAATCCCATTATTGTTTTAATTAGCTAGAACCAACAGTATGAGAACAGATCTCATTCTGTTCTCATACTGTAGCTCAGATAATAAAGAAAAGGTGTTCTGCATTTTTTAATCTACTGTGTTGGTTTACTGAGAAATATTTAATATTTTTCAAATACTGTTTTTATCTCAGGTGTCAGATACGCAGTTGTGTCCCTCGTAGCTCAGCTCATCATGTCTGTTAGCACCACTTTTACCACTATTGTCAATTCCCTTGTACTGACTTTAAATTTCAGTCACTTTCCACTGGCACTTTGTTGACACATTAAATGCCACTAATAATTCAGTCCCACTTCAAATGAAACCAGTTTCTACAAAAGAAAAACAGTCTATTTGTTCTGCCTGGTTACTGTCTAACCAGAAAAACAGGTTTCTGTTTCAGCAACTGAGGCCTATTAGTAGTGTCACAACTGTCTGTTATTCCAACAGGACATTTAAATTGTCAGTAAACACCAGGAAGCTGGTGAATTAACTCCAAAATGAAAGATGATTCCAGCACGGCCACTGGACTCTAGAGCATTTACGTATTGTCTGGAGTGACCAATCACGCTTCTCCGTCTGGCAATCCAATGGACGAGTCTGGGTTTGGTGGTACCAGGAGAACGGTACTTGTCTGACTGCACTGTGCCGAGTGTAAAGTTTGGTGGAGGGGGGGTTATGGTGTGGAGTTCCAGTGAAGGGAACGGCCCCTTCCTGTTCCAACATGAGCGAGTATTTATGGATTTACAAGGTGGATAGTGGGGTAATAGCACCAGCTGTTCTTGAAGTTTCTTTTCCAGTATGGAAGGGCACTGGAAATACATGCTGTTGCTGCGCGGTAAGTAATTTGGTATAGAATATATTTGGTACTGAACGTATGTCCATGTTGGACTGTTATGCTGATGAGCCTGAATGCGGGTGGAAAGTTTGGTTTCTACTTTTATTCATACACCAACACTGTTCCTCCATCCTCTCAATCCTGCATTAAAACTAAACATTTGTTTTGACACCTCCAACACTGGGGCAGCAGTGAGGATCACACCTCCCCCTTGCCAAACTGGTGCTGTTTCAGAATGCAGCTGATGTGAAGAGAACAATGCAATCCCACACAAAGCTGTAGGCCCTGACAACGGTTTGACCGTCCCAAAATGCCCTCAGATCAGCCACTAACATATGTCCTTCATGGGCCCGGCATCAGTTCTAGAGGTACTTAATGTAAATAAGTCATGCGTTAAAATAGCACATTCGATTTTCCTTTTTTTTTTTTTTTACGAATGAAAGCGAAAGTATTCAGCCCTTATTTACTCTCGATCAGAAGTCCTATTACATTCCTCTGCTACTGCTCAGTGTTTACTCTGTACATGCCTAAGCTGGTCTTTCAGTAATCTAAAGGAGCCATCTTTACCAGACATCAAAGCAGTTCACTAATGCATCCAAACCAGTTAGGACACACCTGGACGAGAGATAAATTAGAAGTCATGTGTTACTACGACACCTATTACCCTGTGAGGGTGGGCGAAATACAGCTCCACTACTTTTATTTTGAAGGCTTGTTTTAGTTTTTAAATTGTGTCTGTCTGGTCAGTGCGCTTGTGCACCTCCACTCAAATGTATCAGCAGCTGTGTTGAGTAGTTAGCTCTTCGCCCTGTAATGTCAGCTCACTTTAAACAACGAAAGATTGATGCAAGAAGATCATCAGGGTGTCGTTCCCCAAAACTGAACAAAGTTCCACTTCTGTAACAGCAGCAGCACTGTAAATACACCTAGGACTCTTCACTGTCCTGACATTTTTGGGCTCCGGTTCTACATCAGTGTTCTACAGTGAATACGTAGAGCTTAATCTTGGGGTCAAAGTTGATCAGAAAGCAGCTTCATTCATGTGAATTTAGATTGGACTTGTAAATATTTATTTACTGAGGTCAAAGGTAAAGCTGTGTGCTTACTTTGCAGCACTGCTGTGTCTGATCTATTCCCACTAGCACCACACACACTAACACACCACCACCACGTCAGTGTCACTGCCACATCTGTAACTCACACATACATCATCTGATTATGATCAAATTTGAAACAGCTACACATAATCATTCTGTAATCATTATCACGTGTTTCATGTTATTATATTGTTCCGGATCATAATGAACTCCTAAGAAAGAACACAGTTATGCCTCATTCATTATCTAACATATAGCTGTCCAAACAACTTAACTGGTCACGCACTCTCTGTATAAGAAAGGCCAGAGCACACTTCACCTGCTGAGGAGACTCCAGTCATTTGGGACAGAAAAGAGGAAAAAACCTTAAGAGGAACCGGGTCCCAAAAGGGAGACCCATCCTACTCTGGCCAACTCTGGATAGCACGACAAGCACAAGTCGTCAATGATTACTCCGTGACTCAAATGTACCTATTAGCGTGTAACACCAGCACCAATACCAGCTGTGGCTGGATTGGGCATGTACTGGACAAGTTTCTGGATGTAGCCACATCAGTGTTCAGACACTCTTACATCAGAGAATTGGTCAGTTGGCCCAGATTTGGTGGACGCCTTCCCTGGCACAGGTCCGAGGAGAATTCCTGGGATTGTATCCACTGCTGGTAGACCCGTATGACCGTACACTTCCATACACCTGCAGATTCAGCTACTTCCTTCACACTGTGGTCTTTGGCCACGCCCAAATTCACGAAAATATTACTGAAAAAAAGTCTAAGGTGAAAATATGAAGTGGTTTTAACTGTAAAACAAGATCTTATTTACTCCATTGTTACTCCACTGGCAGTGACCACAATGGTATGCTATACTGTTACCATGTTAAATGATGATTTATAAGTTACACATTGTACTATCATAAATAGTTTGGTTACCTGGCAGGATTTTCACATTATTATGATTATACACACATCAACAAAAGTAATCTGCACCCAGAAGGAGGTGTGGGAGTGCAGGTGTGTTGGGAAGGAGGATAAAGGTGACCAGGATCAATAACTGATGATGAATTTAGACTGATATGATCAATATTTATTGAGCTACACATACAGAAGTCTGTCTCTCAGTATGGCGTCGGGCCGCCGTGTTTGCTAACCCAACACGCCAGACGTCTCGGTATGGAGCTGTAGAGGTTCCTAATGGTGTCCTGTGATAATCCATCCCATGCAGCTTGAACATCCTCACACAGTTCCTGCAGATGGTGCGGTAGGGGTGGAGGTGGAGGTGGAGGGACACCAGGTCTTCTGGACGTGTGATAACAAACCGTTCATCTCGGTGCTGACCACGGTGCCTCCACACACGGATTCGTTGGGCGTCTCCACCAAGACTAAAGCGGGACTCGTCACTGAAGATGACCCGCTGCCATTTTGAGTCCCTCCATGACAGTCTGGTACGACACCACTGCAGTCTTTGGTGATGTTGATGAGGTGTTAAGGACAATCTTAACGATCTGGGTGCATATAATCTTGCGTGGGTGCAGCCGTCATCAAAAGGATGACTCATGGAGGGCATTATCGCTAAATGTCTGCAATATATACACTGACATAAGCAATATGTAAATTAGTTATGAAGGGGCGTTAAGCCAGGGGACAGGGCACGGCTACACCTGTATAAGTTGTGAAGTTTTATCTTGTGAGTGAGGTTGAACACTGGCCTGCATGCTCATAGCAAGGCAACATGAACTATCAAATTCAAATTAGGCATAGTGGAAAGCCTTTGATGGGGCTCATCAACATATGTCCTGAAGATGAAAGATAAACAGACTAGGTCTTAACACTGCCAAACATGAAGAGGTGCTTTAGCTTTTTGAGGTTATTGATTGAAACATAAAGGACACTAGTAGAGTATAATATGGTGTTAAGGATGCCTGGTTCCATAATTAATAATTATGGAGGATGTAATGCTTCAAAGTTTAGATGCTGCACACTGTGTATTGTACTTCAGTATTTGTACCTGTGTGTTCATTCATCTGAGGAATAGTGTTTAGCTGCACTATGGGTTCACCCAAGCTGAATTATGTGTATATAATTAAAACAGGATTATTTTAGGATTTTATTTTTTTTATTTTAGGACTTGTGGTGTGCTTGTGTTTTTGATATGCCTCAAACTGTTAGTTCTTTGTGTATTGAGCTGGTAGAGGCTGGAGAGTTGCTTTATGTCAGAGTTCCTGGCTAGATTTTCCTACAGATGGGATAAAGGAAACTCTGGGCTTGCATCTGCCTACCTCACAGTACAGTGTGGGTACTGCTGTAATTTCCATATGTAAATAACAGTAGTTTGCTTATCAGAGAGGAAATAAGCAGATACACATATGGAGCTGTGTCGGCTGTAGCTTCACCAGACCTCACACCACCCTTTCAGTTAGCTATAATCAAATCATTTGGATTTAAACTTTCTATTAGGTTCCATTTCACTACACACACTCCATCACATCTTCACTAGTACACTTTAAAATGAAGTGGAAGTTTGCCATTGTGGGTTGCCAGATTGAGCCTCCTGTCTTAAAATCCCATTATTTCCATCTGGTCCTTGGTGGTTCTTCTTAATTAGATTAGGTGGATCCTACAGGGAGGACTGTGGTAGGAATTCAGTCACAGTGTATATAACACAGGCCTCCTCAGGTTAGTTCATTACTATAACAGTTATTAGCTGAATATTAACGGTTGCAGGTGTTTTAATTAGCTAGAACCAACAGTATGAGAACAGATCTTATTCCCTGCTAAACTGTTAAACTGGTATCATGTTCCACTGTGTTCAGAGCTAGAGCTTCAGAGCTGGTTTGTGGGACAGCAGGGATCTATTTATAGATGTGTGTATGTAGATCATATTAGTACCTAAACCACAGACCCTGAAACTGAACCACAGCTATGAGTTCTGTGTAACCCTTATTATTACAATACTAATAAAGCCAAGGTGTTCTGCATTTTGTCATCTGCTGTGTTGGTTTACTGAGCAATATTTAATATTCTTCAAATACTGTTTTTATCTCAGGTGTCAGATACGCAGTTGTATCCCTCGTAGCTCAGATCGTCATGTCTGTTAGCACCACTTTTACCACTATTGTCAATTCCCTTGTACTTATGACTTTAAATTTCAGTCACTTTCCACTGGCACTTTGTTGACGCATCCAATGCCACTAATAGTTCAGTTCCATTTAAATGAAACCAGTTTCTACAAATGGAAAGTCTATTTGGTCTGCCTGGTTACTGTCTAACCAGAAAAACAGTTTCTGTTTCAGCAACTGAGGCCTATTAGTAATGTCACCACTGTCTGTTATTCCAACAGGACATTTAAATTGTCAGTAAACACCAGGAAGCTGGTGAATTAACTCCAAAATGAAAGATGATTCCAGCACGGCCACTGGACTCTAGAGCATTTACGTATTGTCTGGAGTGACCAATCACGCTTCTCCGTCTGGCAATCCAATGGACGAGTCTGGGTTTGGTGGTACCAGGAGAACGGTACTTGTCTGACTGCACTGTGCCGAGTGTAAAGTTTGGTGGAGGGGGGGTTATGGTGTGGAGTTCCAGTGAAGGGAACGGCCCCTTCCTGTTCCAACATGAGCGAGTATTTATGGATTTACAAGGTGGATAGTGGGGTAATAGCACCAGCTGTTCTTGAAGTTTCTTTTCCAGTATGGAAGGGCACTGGAAATACATGCTGTTGCTGCGCGGTAAGTAATTTGGTATAGAATATATTTGGTACTGAACGTATGTCCATGTTGGACTGTTATGCTGATGAGCCTAAATTCGGGTGGAGGGGTGGGTTTCTACTTTTATTCATACACCAACACTGTTCCTCCATCCTCTCAATCCTGCATTAAAACTAAACATTTGTTTTGACACCTCCAACACTGGGGCAGCAGTGAGGATCACACCTCCCCCTGCCAAACAGGTGCTGTTTCAGAATGCAGCTGATGTGAAGAGAACAATGCAATCCCACACAAAGCTGTAGGCCCTGACAACGGTTTGACCGTCCCAAAATGCCCTCAGATCAGCCACTAACATATGTCCTTCATGGGCCCGGCATCAGTTCTAGAGGTACTTAATGTAAATAAGTCATGCGTTAAAATAGCACATTCGATTTTCTTTTTTTTTTTAAACGAATGAAAGCGAAAGTATTCAGCCCTTATTTACTCTCGATCAGAAGTCCTATTACATTCCTCTGCTACTGCTCAGTGTTTACTCTGTACATGCCTAAGCTGGTCTTTCAGTAATCTAAAGGAGCCATCTTTACCAGACATCAAAGCAGTTCACTAATGCATCCAAACCAGTTAGGAAACACCTGGATGAGAGATTGTAGATAAATTAGAAGTCATGTGTTACTACGACACCTATTACCCTGTGAGGGTGGGCGAAATACAGCTTCACTACTTTTATTTTGAAGGCTTGTTTTTGTTTTTAAATTGTGTCTGTCTGGTCAGTGCGCTTGTGCACCTCCACTCAAATGTGTCAGCAGCTGTGTTGAGTAGTTAGCTCTTCGCCCTTTAATTCGCCCTTGTTCGCCCAAAGCTGAACAAGTTCCACTTCTGTAACAGCAGAGAAGACTCTTCACTGTCTTGCCACTTTTGGGCTCTGGTTCTTCATCAGTGTTCTACAGTGAATACGTAGCGCTTAATCTTGGGGTCAAAGTTGATCAGAAAGCAGCTTCATTCATATAAATTTAGAATGGACCTCTATATATTTATTTACTGAGGTCAAAGGTAAAGCTGTGTGATTGGTTTGGGGATTCTCATATGGCCCCTTTGGGAAATGTAATGGCCCACCCCTGGTTAAGGAGAACGGAGGCCATATAGCAGCTCTTACTTAACTCCTGATGAGGGATGAGGGAAGTGTGGAGGTCATACAGGACTCTGTTTTATATATTACACATATTTAACACATACGGCTCTGGAGAAAAGTAAGAGACCACCTCAGTTGATCAGTTCCTCTAGTTTTATAGTTTATGGGTTTGTGTTTGACCAGTATGAGCAGTGTTGTTTATTCTAAAGGCTAATGGTAACATGGTGCTTCCCACTATTCTCGCTGTGCATTTCACCCCAGGTGCCACGTCAGTCTCGCTGTAGGTCACTCGTGGTCATCTTACGGTGGTTAAGTAATGTTGGAATGAGGTGACGCTCATCACGGTCTGTAGAGAGTGGTTTTGGCCGTCTGCCAGTCTGTAGCTGTGTTGTCCTTTGTGGAAGGAACCTGATGCTCACTGTATCTGCCAGTAAAGCTAGAACCGAACCCCCCTGTTCCTCACTGAGAACCTTTCTCATCAGCTCGTTTGGTCTGTAGTTGGATTTTGGCTACACTGAATGTTGGGGTGGTACCAGCACTGCTTTAGCCGTCCGGCTGGTTCTATAAGGAGAGAAGAGTGACGCCAGCAGCAGTGGGTTTATACTAGTGCTCGTTAGGATGGGATCTGGTTTAGGTGATCAGCTAATCAACATCCCGTTATGTAGAATGAGGTGTGTCTGTGAAAGAGTTCTCTTCAAAATGGCTGCTGCACTGATGCTGATTTATCAAAATGCTGGATTGGGCTCTTATTTCTTTTTCTTTTTTTTTTTCCAGAGCTACAACCCATGATAACAGGAGCACAGATTTCTTCAGCGAAACATGCAAATTAAGAAAAGTGATAGGCTTCTACTGCTGTTCTCATTATATATATACATTATATATACATATATATATATACATTATATATATATATATATATATATATATATATACATTATATATATATATATATATATATATATATACATAATTTATGCTCTGCAGGCTACATCATTCAACACCTAATGAAAACACTTTGTAATAATTACATTGGTGATAAGATTGTATGATGAACACAGTGGTTGTTCACATCTCAGTGTATTTGCTGCCACCTGGTGGTTGAACATTTGCATTACTGGTTAGGTCATTTTAACCAGCCAGAATATTAAAACCACTTCCTTGTATCTCCACTGACTGTCCACTTCATCAGCTGACCATATAGGACACTCTGTAGGTGTACAGTTCCAGACTGTAGTCCATCTATTTCCTGACCCTTGAAGAACAGGGTAATACAGTATACAGAGAAACAGATGGACTACAGTCTGGACCTGTACACCTACAGAGTGTCCTGTATGATCAGTGGAGCTGATAACACTCATAACGTATGTATATATAAGGAGGTGGTTTTAATGTTTTTGTGACTGATTAGTGTATATATATCCAGGCTACATACCATTATAGCAGGAGCACAGTTTTCTTCATCAAACAGGGCAAAATTAACAGAAGTGATTGGCTGATACGGCTGTTATTATTATAAAAATATACATATATTTGTATTAATTTTTATGCTATGCAGGCTACAGCATTTACCACTTAATGAAAACACTCAGTAATTAAGTTGGTACTAGGATTGTATGATAAATATGGAGTCAGTTATAAATAGTGTATTTTCTGCCACCTGGTGGCTAAACATTTGCATTGCAGTTCAGGTCATTCTGATTTTGTCAGTTGTATATTATGCATATAATCTAATTCTACAACAACTCTTAATATACAAGTAAAACCAGAAAGCAGAGATCAATAAATCTATTTACAATCTACTTTTGTTTTATATTGTTGCTCATTATTTTATATGCTCATTATGGAAATTTGGAACAACAGCAGTTTAGGCCTAGGAACATGAACTGTTCCAAAAACATCTCGTACAGGTGATGCAAAGATGGTCTGGAGTTGTCAAAAATGCACTGGGTAAAGTGCAGAATACAGCGCATAAGATCAACAGATTCAGGGAAACATACAACATACATACAGGAAAAGGCCAAAACCAGTGAACACCCAGGACCTTCAAAGTCTCAGACAGCACTGGAATAAAAACCTTTTAGGAATAAAAAAATTTAGGAATACTTTCACATGCCACTGTCAATTAACTCTGTCTGTTGCTGCATCCAGCCATGCAGGTTAACACTGAACTATGCACAGTGGAAGTCATGTCACCAGAAAATCAGCCAAAAATTTGCACCATGTTCCTTCATCTTCTTCTTCTTCTTCTCGTCAGATATCAGATTTGGTTTCAGAAGTAGGATTTCCACCACTAGACTGGGGGAGAAAAACACTACCACCAACCCAGGCAAGATCGAAACTGACCAGGGGCCACGGAAGCAGAGGCATCAGGCTGATATCCCTTTATCCTAGATCAGTCCTAAAAGCTCAGTAACACAAACAGCCTGTCTCGTTCTAAGGGATGGCAAAAAAAAAAAAAAGTCATGTAAAATCTTTACTGTGTGAAAAAAATACAATACTAAACAATCTAATATATGGGTCATTGAAAATTGTCTTTATAATATAGAATTTTATACATTATTGACATTAAATTAATTGTTTGTAAACCAAGGGCTTAAAGAGACCGCCGGATGAAGGACTCACACTAGACAGCTAAAATTGAACAAGCTCAGTTTATGCCACAATGTACAATATACATCTGTGTATGAACTGGATTTACTTACGGCATTACATGCATGATCCTCTAGACAAGATCTAGACAAGGTGGCCCCTTTGGATAGTGAAATCTAGGCTTACATCAGTTACTGACTAAAGGAAACACAGTTTAATGCACTGTTATCAGCAGGGCTAACACTGGCTAGCATGCTAGGCTAAGAGGTCAGTAAGTGTTTCCCTCAGGCAGACAGTGGGGGGTTTGTGCAGCACATTTACAGGACGTGTATTTCTCAGAATGAAGGTAAAGTTTCTCAAACACCTCAATGGTCTTTCCAGCTTCTCTTAACTTCAGATTTAGGGTGGGAGTAACGGACACTAACTCCAGCTAGCTATTTATTAAATTAGCCAGCATTATCAGGCTGGCTAACTTTGCTCTGTGCATCTGATGGTAACTATTAGTATGGAACAGATAAAGCATTCATTCATCACCTCACACTACGACTGACTTTTTCTCGTCTTTCATTCTCTTTCTTCCATTGGCTGGCTCTGATTAGCACTGAGGATCCTCTGTGTTTGCTAACATTAGCAGCTTGAGCTAATCACAGTTTAGTGAATCTTCAGATAGCTTCACCTGTATACTAGAACATCTGGGGAGCAAAACGCAGCCCAGTCCGAGTATAAATGTGGGTGTAGTTAATAAAAGATGAACTCACTTTAGAGGATCAGTTTTAGAGTGAAATAGCCGAGGGGAGCTAACAGCTAGGCTAACCGTATCTCAGGTGAACTGAGCAGCGTTAGCAGCAGCTAGCTCTAAACAGTGAATACAGTAATAACAGCTCTGAGGTAAATGTGGGTGTAGTGGTTGTAGTAGGGTGTGTGTTTGAAGATTAATAAAAGATGAACCCGCTTTAGAGGATCAGTTTTAGAGTGAAATAGCTGAGAGGAGCTAACAGCTAGGCTAAACCCTGTAGGTCAGAACTTGTTACTGTACTGTATACTACACTCAGGGAGCATATACACTACGCAGTACATACTACTGTAGTGTACAGTGTGCGGTATAGTGGTGTACCATTTAGAATCCAGCCTTTATACTCTAACCTACTACATCGTTTCTTACTAAGGAAGTGATGAAGCTGACACCATACCAAGCAGGACTCCATGGTTTATTTACACAACACACAAACAAATAAACATATTATTTACTAGAACACATTTATTTTACACACTGTTTGGGTTTAACTCATATCTATACACTCTTTATTATATCTATACACTATTTATTATATCTATACACTATTTCTGGCCTCCACCAGATCACGCTCCAACATTTATTTCAGAATTTTCCAGACGTGAGAAACTCCGCCCTTTCTGATTCACACTGGATTGTGGAACAACAGAGTCCATGATTACCATACCCAAAAATGGTTCTGGACACACCCAATAGTGTTCCACCAGCACTTTTATACACCAATAAGAGCTCCAGAGCGTGAACTAGGACGGTATGATGATGTGCTGATCCATAAGTTTAGAGTTACGACACTCTAGAGAGCATTACTACATCAGGAGACCAGCTAGGAGAAGCTAACGTGATTAGCGCTTATGCTAGCTTATGCTTCCCTCCTTTACCAGTGCCACACTGCTTGAAGGCCAAGCCATTACACTCCAACCAGCTAGATTTCAAAATGTACTAGTTTTGAGATGAGCTGTTGCTTGGTATTGCTTGGTAATGACCTTTCAGAGGATCTACAGGTACCATGGATACCCCAGATATGTGGGTATCCTGTTCGTTCATTTGATCTTTCCTCTTTGAAACTTCCGATACTTTGTTACGCTGCCTCAGAGTTATTACCGTCAACACCAGAATTACTAAAGACGCGGCCAGCACCGCTGACAGCACAATAACCCACACTGGTACAGAAGTCCACTGGTCATCTACAAAACAAACACACACACAGTCAGTTTAGAAATATATCATGGGAAAAACACTATTACGCTTTAAGGGTAGAGGTCTACTTGTCAGTTTGGTGTGCTGGTTGGGTACATCCTCAGAAATTAACACTAGGCGTGCAGAAGGTGCAGTAGGGGTCAACACTAGGGGTCAATGCAGACAGCTGGAGATCAGCATTGCTGTAAAAGTCAATATGGAAACAAATCTGAGATTGTTATATCCGTGTACAGAGGACAAACCAGTCTGCCCTCTAGTGGGAGCCTCCAGTACCACACGTAGCACATTAGTAAGTATGTGTACAGTTATGTTAATGACACAGTCGGTGGTCTACACAAACACATGACCAAACAGCGAGTATATCTCTACCCCAGGAGCCTCACTAGATACAGACCTTGGACAGTCACTGTGTAGGTGTGGATGAGCTCTTCATTTCTCTGGGTCATTATAGTATAAACTCCACTGTCTGATGGAGTCGTCCCTCTCAGCTCCAGAACAGACGTGAGTGAAACTCTCTGAGCGTATTCGTCTTTACACTCCAGCGATTCTCCATCCACCGTACATATCTGACCACTGAAGGGTCCGGCTGCACCCGTGCCGTTATAACACACCTTCACCGGCTCGGATATCCGCAAATCCAGCTCCAGAGATTCCCCGGCAGTTAGGTGGACTGGAGTATTCCCAGCTGAGAAGAAGAACAGGCACATGGTCAGCTCTGTGCAGATCTCATATAAAGCAGTGTTCAGCCTGAGGAACCCGATGGACACTTACACTCAATCTGAAGCTGCACGTCACTGATGTCTCTGTTATTGCAGGTGCACGTGTACCAGCTCCTCTTACTGTAATCAGCTTCAGTGATGGTGAGGGAGGGATCCCCCTCCAGGTACTGATGATGGGACATCTGAAATCCCTCCTTCCACTGGCACATAGTCTGATTACACTGAGCAAGGATGTCATGGGATTTATGGGACACGGTCCATGTGACCAAACCAGCACATCTCTCTGAGCAGTGGAGAGTAGCGGAGTCATATAGCTTGACCTTTACTACAGGAGAAAACAACTGAGACCCTGGAAGAGGAGGAAAGGAACAATAATTTAATTAATCTGTAATGGTTATTTAAGGCCCAATCCAGATCCTTTGATGTCAACAAAACAGACACTCCCTCTTGTGGTGAGAAAGAGAAGAGGAATTGTCTGCAGCTGATAAGTTACAGTTCTTACACCAATGAAGAAACATGAAGTTTAGTGCAGCAGAGCTCTAATTATAACTAGCTTGCTAACCTAGCTAATGTTAGCTCCCTCTGGTAATGCCCAACGGGCCCTTTGCAGACACTCCATATAGTCTGAGGGGTTTTAAGAATGGTTCTTGCTATGTCACGTCTTTGTGTTTCAGTGGTCAGGCTTGTTGGTCAGAAAAGGGATAGCTAGCTAGCTATCTAGCTAGCTAAAACTAGCTATGATATCCCTAGCTGGAAAGCACATAAAACAGCTAACAACCGAAACATGAAGATGCGGGTTCATGGCAAGAAACATCCTATAAAACCCACAGTCCAGTCAAGGGTCTCCACAAAGGGCCAGTTTGGTGTTGGCCAGTCAGAGCTAATGTTAGCTAGGTTTGCTAGCTATAGCTAGTTAACAATAGATCCCACTGACACCAAACTTGTTGGTGTACAGTAACTCAGTAAGTGTTTTAGGCGAAGTGAGCCCACCAGTCTGGGTACAGGGGTCACTTTGCTTTGAGCTTGTTTTGACCTGTTGGACAGAGCTTGGTTCTAGCTAATGGAACCGGTTCTCCTTCTCCTTCTCCTTCTCCTTGACGTCAGTGTCAGACTAATGAATGAGCTTCTATTAAAGACTGGTGGACTGAGAGCCGTAATCAATCATGCTCCTGTTACTCTCCATACTTAAATACATCTGAAGGTACATACTTTAGTACTGGTACTCTCCATACTTAAGTACATCTGAAGGTACATACTTTAGTACTGGTACTCTCCATACTTAAATACATCTGAAGGTACATACTTTAGTACTGGTACTCTCCATACTTAGGAACATCTGAAGGTACATATTTTAGTACTGGTACTCCAGTGGAGGTCTAAAGGGAGGAACTGACAATGACACTGAAGGAGGAGTTTACCTTGGGGATCTCTACATCTGTGTACCTGCTCCACCTCTGGGGATTTCTGGGAAAAGGTGTGTGTGTGGTTTGTTTATTATTTTGGTATAAGCTGTTTATCCAGTTGTGGAATTGGTGTCTGGTATTTGATCTGCAAACAGGTCTGGGAAAAATACGTCCATATTTCAGCTCATAAGCCAGTAAGAAGTGAGCGTGACCACATTTAAAAGATTCAGGTTTGGAAGGCAGTCAGACCTGGGGAGCTCCTAACAGTGCTTCAGCCGTAATGAGTTTTTAGACATGGAGTTTAGTGGAACACACATAGAAGACCATGCTAATATATAAATGCATATCCAAATTTTAATGATCCTCATGTAATGGTCTCCACTGTGTCCTGTGTATGGTTATTTTCTCACTCTGCTGTTTAGGAAGATAATGATGGCTGTTTATTAAACGAAGGTTTAGTGTATTACTGAACGTCCAGTGCCTGGTATCAAACTGAACCGCTATCAGCTCACAGAGTATGAAATATGATTTTAATACTCTCTCTCTGTTTAAAATTTCCCTCTTTCTCTGTCCCTCTCTTTCTCATTGTGTCTGTCTGATTCTCTCACTCTCTCATTTTTTTCCCTCTCTTGCAGTCTCCCACTCTCTCTCTTTCTCTCTCACTGAGTAATTCTCTCTTGTGGTCTCGCCTGTGTGTTTAAGCAGTGACCATTTTAGTCTCACCTGGACTGTCTTTCAGTCTAATCTCACTGAAAGAAGTGTGCGGAGGACGCCAGAAATTCACATTTGTAAGAATCTGTGCACCCAACACAGACAGTGGAGCCTTTTTCACCATTCTCAGGCAGGAACCAGCCCAGTAGAACCAAGACACCATCCTTGTGCTGGGAGGTGACTGGAACTGCACCTTAGATTAATATGGACAAGACGAGGGAGGAGCCACACATGCCGCCAGCAAGTGTTTTAAAGACATAGTGATTGATGATAACTTGGTGGACTGCAGGAGGGTCAAACCACCTGCTCCTAAACAGCTCGCCTTGATCACTTTTGGATCTCAGCGATTCATTGTAACAGGCTGGTTGGTGCTCATGTCATGCCAGTGAGTTTGTCCGACCCCAGTGCCGATGTTGTTCGTTTAGCTATTCCAGCGGGTCACAGAAGAGCAGCCTACTGGAGTTTTAATGTGAGGTTAGATGCAGCGTTTAGCTCTAGCCTTTAGGGCTAGGTGGTCTGACCGGAACGCTGATTTTAGCTCCCTGAGACAGTGGTGGGATGTCGGGAAGGTTCAGATTAGGCTGTTTTGTCAGCAGTACACCTCGTACACCACCTTGGAGGGTAAATGAGCTCTAGCCACCCTTGACCACAGCATAGCCCAGCTGCAATAGCAAATTGTAATTCAACACTGCAAGTCTGCAGGTAGAGTTGGAGGAGTTGTTCTGTGATGTGGATGCTTCCCTCCGGTGTTTAGGGAAATGGATGCTCCAAGCTCTTTCTTCTTCAACCCACAAAAGCAGTGTGGCAAACCAAGCACATACACGCTCTGTACATGTGTGATGGTTGTTTATCCAGCGATACAAGTGAAACTGGAGGAAGGCCAGTTGAGTTTTGCAAACCGGATTCCAAAAAAGTTGGGACACTAAACAAATTGTGAATAAAAATTTAATGCAATGATGTGGAGGTGCCAACATATTTTATTTAGAATAGAACACAAATCACAGATCAAAAGTTTAAACTGAGAGAATGTATCACTTTAAGGGAAAAATATGTTGTTTCAAAATTTCATGGCGTCAACAAATCCCAAAAAAGTTGGGACAAGTAGCAATAAGTGGATGGAAAAAGAAAATTGAGCATATAACAAACAGCTGGAAGACCAATTAACACTAATTAAGTCAATTGACAACATGATTGGGTATAAAAAGAGCTTCTCAGAGTGTTAGTGTCTCTCTGAAGCCAAGATGGTAAGAGGATCACCAATTCCACCATTGTTGCACAGAGAGATACCAGAATAGTGTTGCAATATGTGGCAAAATGGAAGACTGTTCTGTGGTCAGATGAGTCACGATCTGAAGTTCTTTATGGAACACTGGGACGCCATGTCATCCGGACCAGAGAGGACAAGGATAACCCAAGTTGTTATCAACGCTCTGTTCAGAAACCTGCATCACTGATGGTATGGGGTTGCATGAGTGCTTGTGGCATGGGCAGCTTGCATGTCTGGAAAGGCACCATTAATGCAGAGAACTATGTTCAGGTTCTAGAACAACACATGCTCCCATCTAGACGTCATCTCTTTCAGGGAAGACCCTGCATTTTTCAACAAGATAATGCCAGACCACATTCTGCAGCAATCACAACATCATGGCTACGTAGGAGAAGGATCCGGGTACTGTGATGGCCAGCCTGCAGTCCAGATCTTTCACCTATAGAGAACATTTGGCGCATCATAAAGAGGAAGGTGCGACAAAGAAGGCCCAAGACGATTGAACAGTTAGAGGCCTGTATTAGACATGAATGGGAGAGCATTCCTATTTCTAAACTTGAGAAACATATTTTTCCCTTAAAATGATACATTCTCTCAGTTTAAACTTCTGATCTGTGATTTGTGTTCTATTCTGAATAAAATATTAGATGTTGGCACCTCCACATCATTGCATTCAGTTTTTATTCACAATTTGTTTAGTGTCCCAACTTTTTTGGAATCTGGTTTGTACTTTGAGCTGAATCATGTGACGATGAACCTTGGGGGGTGTGGACTCACTGGAGTTGCCTTGACCTTGGAAGAGCTTAGGACTGCTGCTGTTCAGATAGCACCAGGCTGTGCCCCCAAGGTATTGACGGTCTGCCAATGGAATTGAATAAGACCTTTTGGGAGCAGGTTGGGCATGACCTGTTTTTGACGCTAATGGCGTGTATACAGGATGGGGTATGCTGTATGCTTAGAGAGCAGTAAACTGACCTGCCTGTAGTCCAGACTCAAAGGAGAATCTGAACTGTGGAGCATCTGAAATCCGGTTAAATAAAAAAATAAAATAATAATAATAAATAATAATAAAAATAATAAATAAACAACCTTATTTTGCACACTTACCAATAATGAATGTCAGCAGCAGTGAGGGCAGGAGACAATATCCAAAGCTTTTGGACCGCATGGCTGCACTACACAGACAGAGAACACAGACAGTACTCAGAACAGAATTCCCATTCTCCGAACTTCCAACACTGGAACAGCACAGCAAAAACTTTTTGCAGAGCAAAGCCAAATCAGACCAGTCCATCAGACCATTCGATCAGACAAACCAGACCAAGCTCTACGCCCTCCATTGTGCTGGTAATGACTAAAAAAAAAGCAAACAAAAAAAAACCCTACAAATTCGGTGTTGGTCTGAGTCACACTCATCTATTTGTCTCCGTTTTACATCCCTCCCCAGGTAAACATTAGGTATATTTTAATGTACTAGAAATGTCATTTAATACCAGTGAGTACATTTCAAGCACATTATTATTCTGTGTGCTCAATACAAGTGGAAAAAAAATATATATATTTATATATTGCAAATACATCTTATTTCAGTAGTACTTTAGTGTACTAAGAATACTGAGTATATTTCTATGTACTAGAAATTAACTTTAATATGCATTTTTATTTATATCTCTAAATGAATCTAGGTGGTGTCTCAAAATAGTACAGTTACGTACAGTTAGTTCTACTTAGTATTTAAGTATATGTTTAATATACTTAGTACACAAAATATAATCATATAATCATCTAGGTACGTAGTATATGAAAATAGCACCCTTTCAGTACAGTAATTATGAGTTCAGGAAGTAAACTTAGTACGCTTATGTATACTCCAGTGTACTTGTTTTCTCCTGAGTCCTTTCTCCAATTGAGCCCCATTCATTTTCAGCTCCATTCTAACTCTACCCTACAGTCACCAAACTGCATGTACTCACTAAGGAGCAGATTCCTAAACTCTAATATATAGACTAACAGGAAGTGCAAACCACTGATGTTGCACAACCATTCCGTGTTTCCTTTTAGTTACCGGTTTATATTCCTTGATTAATGCATGAGTTTTTAATAATGAACGTTTAACGCATCACTCAACACTTCAATTAATTTGATGTTTGGTGACTGGTTCAGATATGTTTAGTCTTATTCATCAGTCATGTTTTGATTGCCAAAGTAAATACAAGTTAACACATCCTTTACAAATAATCATCACAGACAATGAGCACACACACACACACACATTATTCAAGTTACAGAAAAGCGTTTACTCTAAAGTCCACACACACCTCTGAACCTTATACACTACAGTATAAAAGAGCAGGGTTTCATTTTTTATTCCAGGTATTGTTTCAGATGTATATGGTACAGCAGACCAAAATTCAATACGTTACATTTAGAGCGTTAAGAGACAGACTTCCTGAAAAACATCAGAATACTATTTACTATTCACCCCTATTCTCCAGCATCATAAATTTTAGCAGTACCTCATTTAATTCAGTCTTATTTAGCCTAGAAATGGGTTTGAGTGGAACACAGACCTACCTCCGTGATTCACTGTGTGCTCTTCAGAACTGTCCCGCTGCTAGCGTAGAGGAAATAGTGTTATGGAAACAATGATGTCCATGCACCGTGCATACTCCACCCCTATATTTACAACAACAACAACAACAACATTTAATAATAAATAAATTTCATACCGCTCAAAGTGCTTTACACACAGTTGGCATTAGTAATAAGGGATGATGATTATAATAATAATAATAATAATAATAATAATAATAATAATAATAATAATAAATATATATGCATGGAAAGTAAGTGTTCTAATGCAACATGCAGTAAACTAAGGCAGGAAACTAACTAGTCTCTAATCTAACTAGTCTTTAATCTCCTTAAACAGATTTTAATTATGTACAGCCCTTAATTGTAGAAAATAGACTAAGACTAATATCACAAACAACTGGAAATAAAAGGATTAGGGCTGATGAAAAAAACAATTAATTTATTTACTTTATTTTTTAAATGGCAGAGAATTATTTACTTTAATAATTTTCAGCATACTGAGTGAAGGATATTTGATCTGGACTCCTCCTTGGTTAGCGAGTGATAAAACGTGGTATTCTAACTTTACCATTTTCACTAGTTAGCAGCAGCAATGCACTTTGGTTACAGACAAACTGTTAAATGAACAGATGGGCCAAAGAGCATGACAAACGAAAGGTGGTAAAATGGTGACTAGAGGTTTGGAGCCAGACGTCCAAATCAGCAGAATTTAGACCATCTCTAACCTTCAGTGGTGCATCATTAATAAGGAATTTGATCGATGTTGGTTAATGTTGAGACTTGCAGGTGCATTTGGAGCCCCACACATTACCATGTCACCTCCCAAACGATTTCAATGTCTTATCTGACCAGTACCAGCATGAATCTGCCTGCGTCTATGCTGCCAGCTGGTTGGCTTATGTCAAAGTTGCTGGCTAATACAGATATTCATACAGACCTGCATCTTCCTCAGATTACAGTGCAGGTATTGTAATTTTCCATATGCAAATAAATGTAGTTTGCTTATCAGAGAGGAAATAAGCAGACACAGATCTGTAACTGTGTAGGCTGTAGCTTCATCAGACCTCACGTCACCATTTCAGTTAGCCATCAGCAAATCATTTGACCTGTACTAAAGAACTGAACTTAGTTAGTCAGGTTTATTTATACGCACCTTCAAGCCCCCAGTGAGTAAGCCAAGGAGCAAGGGGAAGAACCTAGAGAGGAACCCAGACTCAAAAGGGGAACCCACACAGAATAGCACAGGGACAAAAGCAGTTTAAGTAGATCAGAATTTACAGTCATATACAGTATTAAATATAGAATAACCCATAACTGTCAGAGCCCTGAGAGAGTAGCAATGAGGAACAGACCTGAGAGTGTGAATGGCTAATGCATGGAAGTGTTGTTGGAGTCTTCCCCACTATTTTTATCCCCTCCAAAGTTTTGGCTCAGCTACCAAACGGTACTGCTAAGCATTCAGTCACACATTGAGTTAAATGGGCTTCCACTAAAAGTGCCACACTTCCTCGTTCTCCTTCCACCTCCGAGCTCTTTTCCTGGTCATTGTCTCCAGAGTTCTGATTGGACTCACCTGTTCGTTATTTCATGGATTGTATATCGTCCAAAGAAAAATACGTATCTCCAAAATGGCAACTTTACAGGAGAGGCTAAAAACCTCATTTAACTTTAGTGTAAGTCAATGGAACCAGACATCTTTCCAAACAGTTTTGAGCCGTTTCTGTTGGTCCATTCGTCATGAGATTCCCACTCCGTGTAAACAGGAGCTGATGTGTTCAAATGATGCATAAAAGTAAAAAAGGAGTGGAGTTGCATGTTTTAATTGAACAGCGATGATATGTACTCCTTTGCTTGCTCAGGACTTTGTGAGGTCTTGCTCACTCTGTTACACACTGAGTGTTCTCTGGTTGCATTCTGGTTTGGTACTTGGGATTTTGACCCTGGCCTGTGTTTCGTTCTGACGTTCTGCTCGTGACGAGTTACGTCTGTCAAACAACACTAAACCCTTTATTAAATTATTATATTTCAATTATAGTTAATTAGCTGAATATTAGCGGTTGCAGCTGTTTATTGATTAGCTAGAACCAACAGTAAAGAGAACAACGGATCCCATTCCCTGCTGAACTGTTAACACTGTATCGTGCCGCTGTGGGTTCTAAAATAGAGCTGCAGAGCAGGTTTGTGGGCTCAAGCTGTTTGTCCCTTTCATTTGAATATTCAAACCACAGACCCTGAAACTGATCCAGGCCTTAGTTACAAGATGGCTTCGTTTGGAATTGTAACGAGGAGAAGGGGGATGAGAAGAGAAGATGTGAAAGGGCAAACAGAACGGATTTAATAAGGACTGATATACATAGAAACGGAAAACAGTTACCCTGGGAATAAAAGAAGCTCCTGAGAACAAGGAATACAGAAACAGAATAACCGGCAGAAAGACAAAACACCAAACACGCACAAAGAGTAACACCGTAACAGCTGGGAAGGGGTGGAGCCCCATACTAGGGACAGGTGAGGGGCCTGACATGAGGGTGAAGACAAGGAGGAGCTAGAGACTAAAATAAACAAAAGAACTGGGGAAATTACATATAGTCGCTGTCCAATGAAAAACATGCATCTCCATTTTTGATGATTTTTACTTTTATGTATCATTGGATCACATAAGCTGCTGTTAACATTGTGTGTGAATTTCATGATGATTGGAGGAACAGAAAAGGCCCAAAGATCACTTGGAAGAAGTCTGGTTCCATTGACGTACGTTAGAAATAAACTGGATTTTGGCCTCTCCTGTAAAGTAGCTATTTTGGAGATACGTTTTTCTTTGGACAGCGAACATATATACAGTATATATAGACAGGGCAGTCGTGGGGTGGAGGTTAGATTCCCTGAACTGACAGTAACGAATGCCCTTGAGCAAGGCACCTAAACCCCAACTGCTCCCCGGGTGCGTGGATAAGGCTGCCCACTGCTCCTGCTCACTGCCCCTTGTGTGTGTGTGTGTGTGTGTGTGTGTGTGTGTAAAGTAAGTAAACTTTGACATTTATAAAGCACTTTTTAAACAACCTGACCAAAGTGCTGTACATAAAAATACCTAATGATTACACATAAATACATACAACCAAAACCCAGATAAAAGAAATCAGTTAAATAACATATTAAAATAAGTAATTAACATAGATTTAAAAAAAGGGATAGATAGGTAAAAAGGTAAGAGATATTATTATTAACCAGGAAACACCTCATGTTACCACTCTTCAGCTCACGTTTCTCACTATTCAAAACCAAGTTTGTATAAGTGAGGTTTTAGAGCTGATTTAAAAACTGAGAGGAAGATTGGTGAATACTGGCTGGTAGACTATTCCAAAGTCTTGAGGCATAGACCCTAGCTGTGTGTGTGTGTGTGTTTCCACTTCATGGATGGGTTAAGTGCCAAAGAAAAATTTATCTGTGGCAAAATAATAATAATAATAATAATTAGCTTATGGATGACAGCTCACCACCTTAAGCTCAATCCCAGCAGGACTGAGCTGCTGTTCATCCCCAGCACTACAGGTCCTCACCATGATCTTGCCATCTCATTCGGGAACTCCATGATCTTCCCGACTGAGGATGCCGGGAGTCTTGGAGTGATTCTGGATGGCCAGTTATCATTCTCGGCTCATATAGCGAACCTGACTCGGTCATGCAGATTCCTCCTCTGCAGCATCCAGAGGATACAACCCTTCCTCTCTCAGGAAGCCACCCAGCTGCTGGTCCAGTCTCTGGTCATCTCAAGGCTAGACTACTGCAGCTCGCTCCTGGCTGGTCTTCCTCTGCGGGCCATCAGGCCCCTGCAACTGATCCCTGAGGACACATGGGAGACAAGCATCCAGACTCTTCTCAGTCCTGGCTCCCAGATGGTGGAATGAACTCCCACTGGGCGTCCGAACAGCAGAGTCTCTCGCGGTCTTCAAACGCAGACTGAAGACACATCTTTTTGTAATGCACTTAAGTGAGTAAAGCACTAGAAGTGGTGTAAGTTGTGTGTATGTACTTGTGTTGTGTTGCACTTATAATGACCTTATAATGACCTTTTCTTTTCTATAGGTATGAGTGCTGGGCTGGGGTTGCCAGGTAGTGCACTTTCTGCTTTATATATGTCTGTGTATTAATCTCTAGGTATCAGCACTGGCCCCCTGTTCGGGCAGTGTCTGAGCTCATGGTGAGTTTAGGCTCTAACCTTCCGGTACTAGCTGGAATATTATCCAATAGGAACACTAAGCACGTTTGTAGGTCGCTCTGGATAAGAGTGTCTGCTAAATGCCTTAAATGCATACGGGGTCTGGGCCTCACGTGGGCCAAATACAGCCCACTTTAACTTTAAAGAGGGGTCACAACCAACAGTGCTGTATGAACCTTAAGGTAACATGTGTTGTGCATGTCCTTCTGCATTCCAACACACTTTTAGCCTAGGCTTATTGTAGGCATTGGTTTTAACACTGTAAGGGTCCGGGCTGTACCACCTGCAGCCAGCAGAGGGCACCAGCAGCGGTGCCGCTTGGGGGGCCTACAGCCTGGAACTCCAACCCCCAGAATGCCCCGGGCTGATCAAGCCAACAAGCTGCACCTGAGGCATAGGCCATATAAGCCTCCATCAACCAACAGTTGCCGCTACACCTTTGTAGAGGGGTAGCTGGTATGGTACAGCAGAGAAGAAGGAGAAAAATAAAAAAAGGAAAAGAGGAGGAAAAAAAACTAAACAAAAGAAATGAAAAGCAACAAGTGCTTAAAAAATGAAATAAATATATAAATAGATTGAGACTGTGGGTCACTCTGCGCAGAGACCCACAACATCCCCCTTCTGTTAAACCCTCTTCTGTTTGTTTGTTTGTTTGTTTGTTTGTTTGTTTGTTTGTTTCAGTTCTTTAAAAACATCCCCTTTCATTTGAGTACATTGTCTCTGGCGTCTCCTTTGTTTGTTTTTCCCGCCACTTCTCCCTCTCCCTCACAAAACCCCTCCTGACTCGCCTCACGTGTACTGCATCGGTAGCACGTGGGGTCATCACTCCGGAGGTCGGGGGTTTGATCCCCGCCTACACCACAACACCCAAACACGTTCCCACAAACAGTTCACTCCCCGCACACATAGTTTCACAGGCCTCCACATCCTGGAAACTCGTTTACTTGCTGTTTGAATCTTTACATCGCCGCAAACGGGCTCCCTCCCTGCGGACACACCCCCAACCGTGCCGTGACCAACACTGGATCAGGACTGGCTTTGAGATAGGGAGATGCTGCAGCAAACCTAAACCATGTCTCCAGAGGATATACACAATAAACTAATGGGAGTGTAGTGTCAGGCTTACAAGAGTAGATCCCTCCACACACCAACATGTCAAACGGTTACCCATTGATGGGGATGGATTAGTCAGACGAAGACTGAGGAGAATAGGAATATAAATATCAACCATGTTTACAAGATGTAGGTGTCATGATGTGGGAGACACAAGGACGGGGACCCAGGCTGGCCAAACCGGTCCTGTACTGTAGTAGTGGGGTCGTTATGGTTTCTTTTAGAATTATTGTATCGAGTGAAGCTCTCTCTCACTGAATTGAGCAGAGAGAGTGGTGGAGATCCAATCCCTGACCTGTAGGGTGAGAAACCTGTTCTCTGCAGGATTTTGGGGGGCTGTATGTCCAGCTTATTTGAACCGATGTACAACGCTCCAAGTTTCCCTGCCTCTCTGGACCTTTTGTAAGAATCTGGGATTTGTACCTCCAGCTTCTTGTAATCAAGTTTTAGTGCTCCAAGTTTCCCTGGCTCTCTGGGGATTCCGGAGTTTGTATCTCCATCTTGTTTTGGCCAAGCTCTTTAGGTTCTCTGGCTCTCCGGCCTCAGCAACATTCTGGAATTTGCCATTCAGGTTCCCTGATGTCTAGTAATGTGATGCAGGGCTTACTTGAAAGTACACATCATGCGCTATTCACCTGTGGCTCTCAGAAATTCAACATCTATGAATGATGGGAAATGAAATTGGTCTCTTTTGTCCTCTTGATCTTAAGTGAAATGCTGTAGCTTCAAAGTGAGATAGGGGAGCAACATCAAAGCAGTTCAGGAGGTTAACCAGTTCATCTGAACAGCATTAAAATGAGACTTAAGTCCATGTAACTAAGGAAATGGAAAGGTTTTCTTCTCCCTCTGTTTGTAATCACATCAGAGGTTCTTCAGCATGGGTTTGAGAACGTGGCATCCTCTTTAGAGCATCACTGCCATCTAGTGGTCCAAGTCATGCATAGCAACCTCAGAGAAAAGGATATTGAAACAGTGAATCACACAGCAGTGGTGTTGACCCCTGTATTTACCTGAATACCTGTTGGTCCCAGGAGAGGGAGCTAATTAGACTCAGCTAATCAACTCCGTATTCAGGTGGGCTTCATGAGGAGTGAGGTCATCGGGTAAAAAGGTATGGTAGCACTGTAGAAGCAGTGTAGCAGTAGTCCTAGCCTGTATGTAGTTACATCCCATGACCTGGAAAACGGTATCAGGCTTAGACAGAAGATACAGAACAGTGGAACAGCAGACACACGGGTATTAGTTGGTATTATACAGTATAGAGTATAGAGTGCTTGGGCAGAAGCCTTCATGAAGGTCTGGTGTCCTCAGGGACACAGAAATGATCTCTCCATTTAGGATCAACAATTCCTTTTAACTCAGTGGAGAAAACACAATTCTTACAGCTCTGGTACAAGGCCACTTACCAGCTTTGGAGACATCCGTGCTCTGGAACCCCTAGCGGAGAGAAGTTGCCCCTTATACAGTGGGTGAAGTGTCCTCCAGTGAGCAAACAGACCAGCCTGAACCAGTGTCAGTCATTATCACGCTGCCTGGCCTGTTAACTGGCTGTGTTGCAGATAGGCTGTTTCCTTGTGACGCTCACAAAGTGTGGTCACATTTCGTGCTAAAGTTTATTATTATTTTTTTTTAATTTTATAAAAAATCTCAAGATAATTAATTCCGCCATTTCACCTTCTTCTCAATGCACTTGCTAAAACAAGCCTGTTGTTCTCATCCGCTACCAGTAGGGGGCAGTCTAACGCTGATCTCGCCGTGGTTATCTATGGTAGTCTCAATTTCCTCTCAAACCAGGAAGGCATTCGTGAAAGCAAGCCACATCTGTCATCATTTCTACCCTGTTTTGTAGGTGAGTTTGGTGTTTAAAACACACAAAAATCAGACAACTGTTCCTAACAGTCTATAAATACATGGTTGTACATTCGTGTTTGCATGTGCATTGAGTAGAGGGTAATAATAGAGTGAAACGGTGGACGTGCAGATCTGAGTTTGTAAAAGCTCCTTGTTGTACAGTAATACTTAGTTTTAAGGCAAAATATATTGTTCCACACTGTACTGTACAGTGGTGTGAACTGTCATGCCCCTTCATGATTGATTTTTTTTTTGCATGGTTCTCTCAAATGTTTCAGATCATCAAACTAATCTAAATATTAGTCACAGAAAACACAAGTAAACATAAAATGCTGTTTTTAAATGAAGGATTTTCTTATTAAGGGACAAAAATCCAAACCTACATACCCCTGTGTGAAAGTTTATCCCCCAGTTAAAACATAACTGTGGTTCAATTTCCCTAGCCACACCCAGGCCTGATTACTGCTACACCTGTTTTCAATCAAGAAGCCACTTAAATAGAACCTGCCTGACAAATAATGCTCAAAAGCTAGACATCATGCCAAGATCCAAAGAAATTCAGGAACAAATAAGAGAAAGTAATTGAGATCTGTCAATCTGGAAAAGGTTATAAAGCCTTTTCTAAAGTTTGGGACTCCAGAGAACCACAGAGAGAGCAATTATCCACAAATGGTGAAAACGTGGAACAGTGGTGAACCTTCACAAGAGTAGCCAGCTGATTAAAATTACCCCAAGAGGTAAGAAATTAGTCTTTGACTAATATATTGGTTTGATCTAAAACATTTAAGAGTGACAGACATGCAAAAAAATAAGAAATCATGACGGGGGCAAACACTTTTTACACCACTGTAGCACCCAGCAGGTCTGCCAGTGTGGCTGTTTTTCTTTTGAGAGTTTTAATATGCTCTCGATTTCCTGTGGTCGCCCCCCCCCAAATGCAGCTCCACTATTTTGACCTCCAGAGCTTTCAGAGATCTCTGATCCCTTGTGACATTGAGAGTGCACTGCTGACAGAAAACCCTGGTCTGTATTTTGGGCATGTCCCACCACTGTAGCACCGAGCTAAAAGAGGGCCTCTGCAGTCTAACCTAAAGTGCGGTACTGGAGTGCCAGTATGCTCTCCGGGGCTTCACACAAGACTTTCTAAAAGCACACTGAACCATACAGTGATCTGTAAAACCCACAGGGTAGATAAAACACTGGGAGAGAACAGAGCAGTGATGCTTAAACACCTAGAGCCGGTCCAGCCTGGCTAGTGAGAGCATGTGGTCCTTTAACGTGAGTCCATGTGTACTGTCTCCGCTCTGCATAGGGAGTCCTCCAGACGTCTGGTCAGTAACTTCTTTAACTGATAGAGTTCCAGAGGCCTGATCCGCATGTGTGACCTGGCCTCACTGAGGTCACCTTTCTTGGGCAGAAGGGTGAGGACCGCCCTCCTACAGCTCAAGGGCAGTTGCCCTCTGACCAAGCTGTCATTAAGCATGGCCAACAGGTCCTCCTCAACCACATCCCAGAAAGCCTTATAAAACTCTGCAGGGAGGCCATCGATGCCCGGAGCCTTCCCATTAGCCATGCTCTGCAACGCCACCTGCAGTTCCTGCATGGTGATCTCCAGCTCCTCGTTTTGCTCAGGTGAGACCTGTGGCAAACCTTCATAGAATTGCTGTGATGCTGACTGGCTTCCCCTATACTCACTGGAGAAGAGCCCTGAAAAAAAATCCACGGCCCTCCTCCTGACCTCTGCCGGGAGCTCCATGAGCTCTTGGCCATCAGCTGAGCGGAGGCAATGAATGAACCTGCCCTGTCCATTCCTTTTCTCCAGATCGAAGAAAAACTTTGATGGAGCATCCATCTCAGAAAGACTCTAAAACCGAGATCTGATCAATGCCCCCTGTGCTCTTACTCCCAGCAGATCGGCCAAAGCTGTTCTCTTGTCCCGAAGTGTCTGGATGTGGCCCTGCCCCCCTCTGGATTGCACCAGGTTTTGTAAAAACATGATCTCATCCTTAAGTGCAGACTGGATGATGCTGTTAGTAATGCCGAGAGTGTACTGTTTACGAAACTGTTGTATGTGGACCTTGCCCAGGTCCCACCATTGCTGCAGGGAAACAAACTCATGTTTTTTAGCTTCCAACTGTCCCAAAAGTAACGAAAACAAACTCTAAAGTTGAAATCCTCCATGAGAGATGTATTGAAATGCCAATATGCACTTCTGCACTTAACTGAATTAATAAAAACGCACCCTATTACCATAGCGTGATTGGAAAAGCCCACAGGCGAGATTGAACAGCTTTTAAAAATCTGTAGGTGGTTAAAACAATGAAACCTGTCCAATCGAGCCAAGGAGACAAACCCATCATGAGCATGTGCCCAAGTGTATTGTCGAGTGGCCAAATGTGTAGTGTGCCACACACCAGCCAAGTCATGAGTCTCAATCAGATCATTTAGGACGCCCCCCCCAACACTAAATAGTGATCAGCGTCACACTCAGCTACAGACTTAGAGAGCTTCTCTAGTAACGTACACCTTTCCCTCGGTGTCACTTAATAAACACAGCACCGAGGACTGGACCACAGAAGTGAGTTTTTGGATGTCTCACCTTGGAACCGTGTCGTGCAGGCTGGTCGTGGAGGTGGTCCTTTGTTGACCCATGCGTTTGGGTTGGCACCGCTGACTGGGCCTTTGCTTGGTCTGCCGTCTTCCCCATGAAGTGGGCCGGCGTTGGGCTTTCCTTTACGCAGAGTTGTGCGGCCTCTGGTCACGTGTCCTGGTGTCTGGCAGTCGACTCTGTGGTCAGGTGAGCGGACCGCACGCTGGCTACATCTTGGTTTCTTTGGAGGGTTCTATTGAAGGGACTCTGCTTCTGGCTGAGTCAGCTTCTAGAGGACCCATCTTCCACTGGTCGTCATCTTGGAGCGCTGGAGCATTGCATGAAGAGCCTGAAGAGTGTGAAGCGGAGTAGGAGTGAGTGGAGAAGAGAGAGACTAGCTCTCTGAGAGAGGGTCTAGCCAGTTCTCTGAGTCTGGAGCATGGAGTGGAGAGGTGAGAGAAGCTTCCCGAGAGCTGCTGAACCTGAGAGAGCTCTGGGTTTTGGAGAGCCTAGTCCTCTGAGAGAGCTCAGAGAGTCGAGCTTGGGAGTTAGCTGAACTAAAGCTATTCTCACGATTATGCATTAGTCTGCTCATTCTTCCACAAGAGTGTCACATGTTCACATACATTTGAGAATTTCAAAGCATGGTCGTATCCTTTTAGTAAAACAAGCCTCTCGTGTAGAATGAACACACATGATGGTAAACCAAAATATAGAAGGAGTAGAATGAAGTTAATCTGAAACCTTGTACATTCTGTATATGCTGATGTTAATAAGTATACCCACTTTGTATTCGGGCTACAACCACTTACTAACCTTTCACAGTCCTACTGCGTTGGATTGGTTACATTGGAACAAAGCATAAAGCATTTGCTAAAACGGAGGATACAGTAAAATTGCAATTCGTGATTTAGCACGTAAGTCATGGTGAGCGTCTTTTGAATCATGACTCAGTCAACACAAGTCCAATAACTATAACTACACACATGAGGTTCTAAACTACTTATAAAAAGGTGAAGCATGAAGAACGTTAGTACTAATGTTGATTAAATTACCGAGATCTCAGCTTAACAATTCTAACGTATAAAGAGAGAGACAGAAGAACATATTCAAATGGTAGTTCTAAAATGGATCCTGACTGGTTTGAATTATAAGCTGACACTTTAACCAACATTAACTGCATTTAACACAACCATTCTAACGGAGGGTGTTTTGGGAAATGTAGATTTAGGAGATTCCTTAAGAGTTCCTAAGAGTCTGTTTCTAGGAGCTTCCTAGAAGTTTGTAAGTTGTACAGGGGTTGGACAATGAAACTGAAACACCTGGTTTTAGACCACAGTCATTTATTAGTATGGTGTAGGGCCTCCTTTTGCGGCCAATACAGCGTCAGTTGGTCTTGGGAATGACATATACGAGTCCTGCACAGTGGTCAGAGGGAGTTTAGGCCATTCTTCTTGCAGGATAGTGGCCAGGTCACTACGTGATGCTGGTGGAGGTTCGTCCTTCTTGGTGGTATGTTGACATTACTCTGGATACCGTGGCTCTTGATAAATCACAAAGACTTTCTGTCTTGGTCACAGATGCGCCAGCAAGACGTGCACCAACAGTCTGTCCTCTTTTGAACTCTGGTATGTCACGCATAATGCTGTGTGCATTGCAGTATTTTGAGCAGAACTGTGCTCTTACCTGCTAACTGAACCTTCACACTCTGCTCTTACTGGTGCAATGTGCAGTTAATGAAGATTGGCCACCAGGCTGGTCCAATTTAGCCATGAGACCTCCCACACTAAAATGACAGGTGTTTCATTGTCCAACCCCTGTAGGTATGCAGATGGATCAATACAGAGAGGCCCCTAGTTCCTCTACTGACAAAAGGGCAGATAAGGGCCACGTTTGGTCTTAATGATCTGTTTTCTATATCAATGGCCTCTTCTTGGAGAAGTTAACGACTTGATGACCGTCTCTTGAAAGCCGTTGTTTCGTAAGTTATAAATGGGGATCTTATGACACCTCAGCAGACAGGATCTTGGCCCCAGGGTGTGCTGGAGCCTCCGGGGTGACTGAGGGTACACGACCGTTTCATGGGGGTTAGCCCCAGTCTTTAACAGAGTTATTTACTGTTCAAGCAAGATTGTATGAACAATTTAGCTGCGCAGGGCCTTGCTCCACGGGTTTGGGGGTCAAACCTCCTGACCTTTAGGGGAGGGGACCCAGTCCCAACTGTTGAGAAAAAGCACATGCTATCGGATCCTCTTCTAGTGGGTCTTTATAATCATATGGGAGATCGATATTTAGTTTTTATCAACCAAAACGGAAAGATCACTACAACTTCTAGATCTGGAAAGTAGTTCTCCACCTTAACGTTCCTCTTACCTTTCGTCTTTCTTAGAAAGCGGCGGACCTGCTCTGCGCTGTAAACTCCAGAGCTACTCGAGCGCTTCTCAAGGATCGAGGAGTCGGAGGATTCACGCTCTGAGTCCGACGCGAAGTTCCCCTCCGAGTCACTGACCATAGCGTCTTCAGTCCCAGACTGAGACGACAACCCAGCCGAATTTACTTTAGACTTTTTAGTGTGCGGGCTGGACCGCGCCCTGTTAGCCAGCCTTTTAAAGACGGGCTCCTTACTCGCGCCACGTTGCTCCGTCTCACCGAACTCCATGTCTGTTAGCTGCCCTCTCTCTGCACAGCCCTGCTCATTCGAGGCTGGCAAAGAGAACCACCACCCCTCCTCTCGTTGAGCTCATGTGACTGAAGAGAGTGTCACCCTCCCACTTCCTCCTCCAATCAGAGCTGTCACTGTGTTGAAGCAGCATAACATCAACGCCCTTTTGCTGAACAAATTCATATATTAGAGCTCTTGTAGACACGTCCCGAGCTCTGTTCACGTTCAGAGAGCCCACCATGATCCTACTCATCAAAGAGTGTGTATGTAGGAAGCACAAGACCAGCAGCAGAGCGAGAAACTAGGAGAAGCTATGTGCTCTCAAAACCATCCTCAGTGTCCTTCTGTAGGCCCAGTTTCAGTTTCGGCACAATTTTCTTTAACCAGTAAATTTCCTGTACTGTAAACCTGCGATCAGGGAAGTAGTCCTCAACTACCACCCCTTTCATGTTCTTCGTTCTCTGAAGAAAAGACTTTATTTTATCAAAAGTGTGCGCACTCGTTCGGCTTCGCTGACTTTTAACGTCCGAGAGATCGCTATCCGAATCGTCTGGAACGCTGAGACCAGTTGGCTGCACCAACCCCGACATCCACATTAGCACCAAGTCCATCACTTTCAGGCTCCAAGCACTCCTGTCCCACAGCCGTCGCACTCATGCTTTCAATAGCAGGCCTAGCTGCTCCAGGGCCTTCCTCTGCCTTCTCAGGGCACGAGTGCCTCAGATGCCCCTCTTGTCCACATGCAAAACACCTCATAGAGTCAGACGTGGCAAAAACCACATAGTCAAAATCATCGATTCTGAACTTAAACGCCCCATTCACCTCGTCAATGCCGTTCTTTAGGACCATGTAGTCCTGCTGTCTGGAACAGACAACATTCTTTAACAGGGGGGACTTACAACCGAGTGGGACCTTTCTCATTTGAGACTCTGGATGCCCATACCGCGCCAGTTCCGCTGTCAACAGTTCATCTTTAATGAAGGGCGGGACATTAGACAGCGTTATTTTCCTCGCCTGGCGAATGAGAGGCGTTACGGGTGTAAACGTGCCCTGAACAACAGCGCCGTTCTGCTCCATCGTGTTTACCTTCTCCACATCGTCCAGAAAGACCACCACAGCCCCGCTCATCCTGTACGCAGACACGATACTGCTGTACCCAACCACTATGCTATCTATAATTAAAATCAACCTTCACCCTCACCAGCCTCGTAAAGACCTGCGTGGCATCATGGTCTGAGCTCCGGCTCATTTTGTTCTTCTTGCTCATGTAGATGGCCAGTTTAGCTTGGCCAAGGATGAAGTTGAGTAGCTGGCATTTAGACCTCTGGCTCCTGACGTACGTAGTGCCGATAATAAAAGCCTGTGGTGTAAAAACGGTCTGTAAAACCCGAAACAGAGGACGCAGTCTAAAACACCTCTTAAAGCATGGAAGACCGTCTCCCTGTCCAGACAGAAGGGTCACTCGTGTGAGACCTCAGGGTTTAAAACAGAGATAAGAGCTGACGGACACAATGCCATGGAGGACTCTCCACTGGAGGTCAGCAGCTTTTTTTGGTTAGCGGTGGTTTGTATAGGACTCGCCACTCCGGCTTCGTATCGCCATGGAGGTCGAGCTCTCTGCGCCACAGCGCATCAACCTGCCCATCCAGTCTCTTCCTAGTAATTGCCTTCACACAGGCTCTGTAAAGGAGTTTAGTACTGGCTGCCCCCAGAACCATGCCGGCTTCCCCTGTGCACTCTACGAGCGGGCCTCCACAGTCACCCAGGTTCGGCGAGATGGTGCACTTGGGGAACGAGTCCCCCTCTGCCGGTCCTGTGCTGACTCCTGTGGCACAGTCTTTCAGGAGCAGTCGTTCATCGCTCGTGAGTGCAGAACTCCGTTTGTACAGGAGCTGACGGGACACCCGTAGGGATCTCATTCCCAACTGTGCCGCAAAGTTCTCTCCATTGGTCAGCCCAGGTCCAGCAAGCCCCACCAGCTGCCCCAACTTAGTGACCCCTGCAGCAATCAGGATTCTGGCCAGATCATGGGAGGTCTGGCTGGAGATGTCCAGACGGGCACTGTGGACTAAAGGCTCTTCCAGTAGCCAGTACAGGGAGGAGCAGGTGAGTGTGAGGCAGGCCCTCCGTTGAGGCCCACATGTCAGCTGCCCAGTCCGAGGCAGGCGTTCGCAGTAGCATAACTATAAAAACCACCTTATCGTCCTCGGACTGGAAGGACTGATCATAGTGGGCCAAATAGTGCCTGCACCCACCCATGAAGTCCTGGCTCTGTTCCGTATCCCCACTGAAGAACCTGGGGTAGGCAGGGGGCGAGGAGATTGGCCCGGTGGCCATTGGAGGCCTCAAACCACTCGCTACGTCCATTTTTGGGCTTGGCGTTATGTCACGCAGGGTTGGTGAACGAGGACGCAGGATGTAAACGCAAGTCTTTTAATCAATCACAAAACACACAGCAACAAGAGGGGAATAGTAAACAGAACACTAATCTAACAGACAAGAACTCTAACATGAAACATGACCACAAACAAAGTCCATGAAACCAAAACACCAAGCAAACACACAGGGGACAACAGGCCATATAAAAGAACAAAGACCAACACTGAACACCTGGGAAGGGGCAGGGCTACAAACAAGGGACATGGAGGGCGGAGACAGGAGGGGCACATGACCAAAACAGACAGACGCACATGGGGCATGACAAAGATCACATGACCTAAACAAAAGCACATGGATGGGGACTGGCAGACAGACAGATGTAACACCAAGGCTCTCCAGCACCTTCCAGAGGTACCCATGTTCAACTCTGTCAAAAGCCTTCTCCTGGTCCAGAAATAAGAGTCTTCCAAGCCTATAGTCTGGAGACGTCCAAAACAGCCAGAATTAGATGAATATTATCAAATATGGACCTACCGGGCACACAGTACGTCTGATCAAGATGAACGACCTGCTCCATCACCTTCCCCAGCCTGGCAGCTAACGATTTCGCAAGCAGCTTGTAGTCTGTACACAGCAGCGAAACTGGGCGCCAGTTCTTCAGGTCAGTTGGGTCCCCCTTCTTCGGTAAGAGCGTGAGGACAGCCCTATGACAGCTCAGTTTTCCTTTTAACAAGCTCGCCCTGAGCACATCCAACACGTCCTGCCCCAGAACAGACCAGAAGGACTTGTACAACTCTACGGGAAGACCGTCGATCCCTGGCGCCCTCCCATTCTCCATACCCTGGAGAGCCGTGTACAGTTCGTCCAGGGACAATGCCCTGTCTTGGGCAGCCTGCTCACAGTAAAACCCAGCACAGTTAAGAGGTCTAACCCAGAGCATGTCTATCATCAGTACCGTCCTTCCTGAGTCTGGTCAGTAGCTTCTATAACTGGTACAGCTCCAGCTCAGTAAAGGCCTTCTCCCTCCCAAAGTGACCAACGTCATGAACACACTGAGACCAGTCCGAGATGCACCAGCTTCTGCCCCTTAGTGCGCTGCAGGAAGGCTTTGATGTCCTCCGCAGTGTATACAGTCGAGGACGTGTCCTCCTGTGAGCTCATAGACCAGCCGGAGTCCGACTGTCCATCACCAGTGTCTGTATCATCGCCTCGCTCACCTTGCTTGGCCTGCTTACTGGCCGTGCTCTGAATACGTCCCTTCTTCCTCTTCACAGGGGTCTTGAACACCGGGTCCGTCTCCATAGCGATACCTTCCTGCAGCGCTGGTGCTCGGTGTATCCCGCACCGTGTCAGGCCGCTGCGCCACGACAGACTCCTCCGCAGCCGGCCCGGCCGCTGCTGACTCCCTCCGCAGCCACGGCGTCAGTGTGGTCCACACGGCCCGAGGCCTCAGCTAGTTCACCTGCAGCAGTCGCAGGCAAGACCGGCCTCTCCTCCAGCGGTGCTACCTCCACATTCACAGCCGGTTCTCCGGGTGCTGAACCACTGGCCTCAGGGGGAGCAGTTGTAGCGGGCCCGGCCGCCTCAGGCTCCGGGTCACCAGCACCTTCACTCGCGCCCGTCTCGTTCCTCCTGGTGGGACAGGCGCGGATGACCAACCAGTCCACACCCAAAGCACCTGATGTCAGTGTCGGATAAAACGAACACTGGGTAGTCGAACCCGTCCACCCTCAGTTTAAAGTCACGTCCAGTGTGTCAGCGCCATCCTTCAGAACCACGTAGACTACTCTCTCTGGAACGAGACCAGGTGTCTGACCAGGGGGGATTTACAGCCGAGGGGGATCTTTCTAAAGGGGGAGACCAGTTTCCCGAACCGGGAGAGTTCTCTAGCGACGTGTTCATCTTTAATAAACGGAGGGATGTTGGACAGGATGACTTTCTTGGCCGGGGTGCTGAGAGGGTGTACGGGTGTGAGCTGGTCTTGTAATACGACGCCAGACTGGACTAGGCCATTGGCCTTCTCCACAGTGTTCAGGAACAGGACCACAGCGTTGTTCATCCTAGAGGCCGAGACACTGTTACTCTGCCTGACCACACTTCCAACCGCCAGGCAGCACTCCTCCACACTCACCCGACACTCCACCTTCACGCCATGTCGGCGCGTCAAACTCTCGTAGAGCGTGCTGTTCAGAGCCGCCATGGTTCCAGCAAACACGCCGGCGGCCGTGAGGGGAGACCCCGCTAAACTACACACAATCACGAGAGTGATAGATAAATAAACCGTAGATGTTTAGACGGCACAGAAATAAAGGCAAAAAAGAAAACGTTGGTAGAGCGCCAAAATGTCGCTCTCACGCGCTCCCACGCTTCGCTCTGTGCAGAGAGAGAGAGAGAGACGCCAGATATGTGTATGAGTGTCACACTCCGGGGCAGTGAGTGACCAATATGTTTCCACCATCATACCCCAATTTATATCTGTAATATAGTATTCTCTAGTTCTCCTTAATTATTATTAATTATTAAACATCTATAGATTCTTCTGTATTAACAGTTAAATGATTACTTTTCTTCTTTTTTTATTGTTACACTGTGTGTGTGTGTGTGTGTCATTTTTCATTTATTACTCCTATTTTAATCCTCTCTTTGATTTGTTCTAGTTATTTGTTTGTTTATTTGTTTTAATGTAAAACTGTTGCAATGCTTTGACAAGGTCCAGCAGCTCAGAGAGGAGGTCCAGCAGCTAAAGAGGGAGAGCCAGGCCTGCATAATCGAGCTCAAAGAGAGCCTGAGCGAGTTACAGCAGGACAACCACAGCCTACGAGCACAGATAACAAAACTAAAGGAAGAGGGAATAAAAAAACGAGAGAACCTTAACCACACAGCTACAAGACCTGAGAGAACCGCTTCAGCTTCCACACACACCCCCTCAGACCCCAACGATGAAAAACACAGTCACCACAACATCAAACCCCATCAGCATAGACAGCTCCACCCACTCAGTAGACTCACCTGAGAAAGTAGCACATAGTGATCCCCCCACACCTGATACTCAGGTCTGAGCCCACGCCCACACAGCCCCCAACAGTCACACCAGTAGAGTCAAGACCTCATGTAGTGCTCCTCATGGACTCCAACAGGAGGTTTCTAGACCCTCAGAAGCTTTTCCCTGGACATCAGGTAACAGCGAGACGCTGCAGCACCACCAGCCACGCCCACCAGCTACTGAAGAAGGAGGCCCTTGGATGCCCACAATGCATCATCATACACACAGGCACGAACGACCTCCAAAACCACTGGACCAACACTGCTGAAGCTGTGCGGAAAGTGGCAGAGAGAGCCAGCACAGAATTCCCAGAGAGCCGCATCGTGATTCCCGCACTGCTCGGCTGCAGAGATCAGCAGAGGATAAGCCACCCTACCGAATGTACACCTGGCCCATCACCCCACCATCACACCCCGTGACATGTATGACGGGCTTCATCGGCACAAGGACAGCGTGCGGATCTTCGCAAAGACCCTCAAGGATGCAGCCTTGGGGCGCAACGCAGCTATGACGAGCTTCACACCACCTGCAAGAACATTTTAGACCACCCCCCCAGTACATGCTCAGGTATGCCCCGTTCTCACCTGTAAGGCACAGCAGGTCCTGGAGTGTACTGTAGGAGTGGACATCATCATCCTGACAAACATGGTGTCATGAAGACACGCCCACCCACTGTCCCTCAGGCTACTGTGAGGTTATCGTGCCCTCACTGAAATGAAGTACGGTCCATCGCGGTCGAGACTCTGGAGGACTCTTGGTGCGGTACAGGTGAGACCAGGCGACCACATTTCAGCTGTAAAATTAAAAAATCCCCTTATTATGACGAGGAGGACGTACACACCCTCCACACTGAGATCAGCCGTTTCCAGGCCCAGGGAAATTTGCTGCTGTGTGGGGATTTCAACGCACGAACCGGATCCAAACTAGACTATATAGACCCAGAGCTCTCTGTACCTCACACCAACCCTCAGAAGCAGGAACAACCTCGACCGCACTACAAGTAAGAGTGGCAAAGAGTTGGTGCAGCTCTGTCGCGCCTTAGGTCTGTACATGCTTAACGGCAGGGTCAGAGGGGACTCCTTCGGGAGGTTCACTTATTGTTCAGCTCTTGGAGCTAGTGTAGTGGATTATGCCATCACTGACATGGACCCCTCCTCCTTCAACGCATTCACTGTCAGACAGCAAACTCCCCTATCAGACCACAGCCAGATTAATGTCTACCTGAAATGGTCACACCAACCCAAACAAACAGCAGCAGGGTCCAGTAAGATGTAGCCAGTCCACAGGACCTACAGATGGGCTCCGGACAGTGCAGAACGATTCATTCATCCACTTCAATCTGAGCATTTAACTAACAAAATTACTAACTTTATTAATTATATAACACCCAGTTTGAAAATAGTACGAGCGGTGTAAGCCTCACTGTAAATGAAATCAGTAGCATTCTTCATATAGCATCTTCTATAGCCGACCTGCAGAGAAACAAAAGAAAAGTCAAAAGATTGAAAAAAGAAAACTGGTTTCATTTAGAAAAGAATTAAGAAATCTGTCAAATCTGAAACACAGACAACCTGAAAACCAAAATCTGAGAACAGAATACTGTGAAACCCTCAAACAATATAAACACCTGATCCAACTCAAAAGACAGAACAATACCAGCAAAACTCTGAGGGACATAGAGGAGTCTATTAACCAAAACCAATTCTGGGAGATGTGGAATAACTTAAGCACAACAAAACCACAAGACGCCCACACAAATAGTGAAATCTGGAAACAACACTTTGAAAATCTTTACACGGAAATCTCTCAAAGATCTAAATTCCAATTACAGTCTGATCAGACAGAATCTACAGTCACTCGAACGTTCAATCAAAGACAACCAAAATCCGCTGGATTATCCAATCACACACGAAGAACTAGCTCAAAAACTCAAATCCTTAAAACCTAAAAAAGCTTGTGGCCCTGACAGCATCAGGAATGAAATGCTTAAAAACAGCACTCCTGAGCTGCAGAGGGCAGTGCTCAAATTATTCAACCTCGTCCTGAGTTTGGGATGCTTTCCTGTCGTCTGGAGCCAAGGACTTATCACCCCAATCCATAAGAGTGGAGACAAATCGGACCCTAACAATTTCAGAGGCATCTGTGTGAGCGGGAATCTGGGGAAAGTGTTTAACAGCATCTTAAATCACAGAATTCTGGCTTTCCTTAACGAACACAGTGTCCTGAGCAAGGGGCAGATTGGCTTCCTTCCAAATCCCAGAACTACTGACCACATTTACACCCTACACACCCTCATCAACAAACACGTCCATCAAACAAAGAACGGGAAAATCTTTGCCAGTTTTGTAGATTTCAAGAAGGCGTTCGATTCTATTTGGCATGAGGGCCTTTACTATAAGCTCCTTCAGAGCGGGGTAGGGGGTGGGGCTTATGACATCATCAAATCGATGTATTTAGGAAACAAATGTGATCAGAATTGGAGACAAACGTACAGAACTCTTCACTCAGGAAAGAGGAGTGAGGCAGGGCTGCAGCCTGAGTCCAACACTGTTCAACATCTACATTAATGAGTTAGCGGTGCAGCTGGAACAGTCTGCAGCTCCTGGACTCACCCTGCAGGATGGGGAGGTGAAGTTCCTGCTCTATGCAGATGACATGGTGCTGCTGTCTCCAAGTTCGCAGGGGCTACAGCAACACCTGGACCTGCTGGAGCAGTACTGCCAGAACTGGACCCTGGCAGTAAACATGAAGAAGACCAAAGTTATGGTCTACCAGAAAAAGCCCAGGTGTCAGAAACAGAAGTACCAGTTCACTCTGGGCCGCACCGCCCTGGAGCACACGATGCAGTACACTTACCTCAGCCTCGTCATTACTGCATCCGGGAGCGCAGAGCGCTGTACGCCATCCGGAGGAAATTCCACAATATCAACATTTCAATTCCAATCTGGTTTTAAATATTCTATAGTGTGATCCAGCCCATTGCGCTGTATGGGATGGAGGTATGGGGTCCACTCAGTCAGCACAGCTACACTAGATGGGACAAGTATCCAACAGAAGTCCTGCATGCGGAATTCTGCAGACTGATCCTAAAAGTCCAAAGGAAAACCCCAACTAATGCATGCTGGGCAGAGTTAGTCCGATTCCCCCTGTTAATCCATATCCAAAAAAGAGCCCTAAAGTTCTGGATGCACTTAAAGAGTAGTCCCAGGAAAACGCTGCACTGTAAGGCACTACAGAACCAGGAACTGAACCCTGAGAAGAGTCCCCTCAGTCAGCTGGTCCTTAACACCACCTCACATACAGCAGCCTCGCTCCGGGCACTGCTTTACCCCCCAGACTAAACACTAATCAGATCACCAAACACAGTCAGACAGATTATCTAGAACACTGGGGGAGAGAAATCCAAACTCAGAGTAAACTGGAATGCTACCGGGCCCTAAAAACACAGGATGGACTGGAAGAGTATCTCCTGACTGTCAGAGATACAAAGAGTCAGATCCTGACCAAGTACAGTCTCAGTGACCACAGCCTGGCTATAGAGAGGGGCAGGTATAGACAGTCCTGGCTGCCCAGAGAGGAGAGGAGAGGAGGTGTGGTCACTGTAAGACAGGTGAGGTGCACTTTCTACTGCACTGTGAGAGATTCCGACTAACGCGGGAAATTTACACAGACTTCAAAAAATGATCCCAAATTTAAAAAACTAACACAAATCGAAAAATTACGAATAATTCTCTGGGAGGGACACAGTGCCCCCTCGCTGCTAAATATGTGACTGCATGTCACAGCCTGAGAGACAGTGGGCAACACCCCACCTGAGTATATCTATGCATGTGTGTGTGTGTATATGCACAGTATATGTATAGCTAAATGTGTTTGTACACAAAATGATTGGCGTCCAAACTAAATCATAATTCTATTCACTGTCGTAAACAGAGATGTTAAGATGTTGATTATAATTGTTTGTTGTGTATATAAGTTATTTTGTCACTATTATTGTTGTAATGCTTTGGCAATACTGTACCACACACGGTCATGCCAATAAAGCTATATTGATTGATTGATTGATTGATTGAGAGACACAGAGAGAGAGAGAGAGACAGAGAGAGAGAAAGAGCGACACACAGCGAGAGAGAGAGAGACAGAGAGAGAAACAAAGAGAGAACAAGGTAAACTTTTAGAAGGTGTACTTTTATTTTTGAAAGAAATTGTTGCACAAGCTCTTAATTGTTTTCTATTAAAAAGATCTTTTGGGGTTTAAAGTCTCCTCATTTGAAACCAGTTACACTGTTCCTAGAACTCTGGGCCACAACCTGGCCTTCACAGCATTCCCATCCCATGCTAAAGCTAAAGGAGGCTTACAGAGGCCAGTGCTATCCATCCATCCAAGTCAACAAAGGCCTTCCTGGCGTGATATATTAAATCCATAGGGGATCCAGTACAGTCACTGCCAGGTAATTCACCACCAGCGCTCTACTGGGGTAGGATCCACCTCCACCTCTGGAGCCTCCCCAGAATCTTTTCTCACAGTCCATCTCAGTTCTTCTGCGTATATCCATCTGATGCAAAATAAGCACCAAGTCCAGTTTATCTGAGCTGATGTAGCAGAAGAGGACACTTCTAATAACGACTGGCATGTCATCAGCTCCCGGAACGCCATGAGGAGTGATTCTGAGATTTTAAGATTAAACAATCATTTATTAATCAAAGATAACAAATAACATTCAGAGAGAGAGCTCAGAGAGACAGACAGACAGATGGAGAGATAAACAAAGAGAGAGAGTAGGGAGACAGAGTGATACACAGTCAGAGAGAGAGAGAGAGAGAGACAGTGATAGTCAGAGAAAGAGAGAGAGCGAGACAGTGATAGAGAGAGTGAAAGAGAGAGAGAGTGAGAGACAGTCAGAGAGAAAGACAGAGTGATGGACAGTCAGAGAGAGAGAGAGAGAAAGACAGAGTGATGGACAGTCAGAGAGAGAGAGAGAGACCGAGTGATAGACAGTCAGAGAGAGAGAGAGAGAGAGACACTCGAAAAGAGAACGTGTTTATAGCTCTTAGACCTGTTTCCCTATGATCAGTGGCTCCCTGCTACCACCTAGTGGCCAAGGCATGTATACACATCTACTGTATAACACATAGTATGTGTGTGGTGGATCATTCTCAGCACTGCAGGGACACTGACGTGGTGGTGGTGTGTTAGTGTGTGTGGTGCTGGTGTGAGTGGATCAGACACAGCAGTGCTGCTGGAGTGTTTAGACACTGTGTCCACTCACTGTCCACTCTATTAGACACTCCTACCTTGCTGGTCCACCTTGTAGATGGACAGTCAGAGACGATAGCTCATCTGCTGCTGCACAGTGCAGTGTTGGTCATCCTCTAGTCCTTCATCAGTGGACACAGGATGCTGCCCACAGGATGCTGTTGTGCTGGTCAGTTGTGATTGGTGGACTATTCTCAGTCCATTAGTGACACTAAGGTGTCCAGCAGCACTGCTGTCTGATCCACCCACATAGTACCTGTGGTCTCACTATCATTAAGCCTACAGTGTGAGGTCACAGTACTTTAGATACAGTGCAGATCTACAGGGGGACTTTATTTACAGTGAAATTACATAGTTCAACTTTAAACTTTCAATATACAGAGGATTTTATTTTCTACTCAGTTCAGCCTTTTACTGAGGCAAAACATTAAACAACACCTGTATTTATCTGTAGATGTTTATATTTAACTAATCATTTTATCATATTTACATTGATAGGTGGACGTAATATTAGAAATCTCAACAAATGACTCTTAATTGTATATTACAGTAAAGGAAATAGTTCCATCTAGTGGATACAGAGAGAAATGCATGCTGGTATTCTGATAGATAAATATTCTATCTATCACTCACTGCACTATTTGTCTTCGAGTGTGCAATATATATTCTTCTATGAAAAATAAACTCTTGATGTGCAATAATAATAACTCCATAAGCTATCCAAGAATAGCGATGTGCAATAACTAACTGCTACCTCACCTGTCTGAATATACAGTTTTATAGTCATTTATTATATTTAAATATTTAGGCTATGTCTGTATATGTTATTTTATTTTTTATTTTTATTTTTTCCCTCTGTCTCAGTTCTGCACTTTATATATTTTAGCCATATGTTTAATTATTTTGTGTGTAAAGTGTCGCTGGATTGCTGCTCAATTTCGTTGTACACTGCAATGACAAAGGCAGCTTATCTTAGATAGATACTTTATTGATCCCGAAGGAAAATTAGTCAAGCTTTAATACATGATATTCTTTATTTATGGATATTTTAATAAGAGATTTATTTTTTTGGCCATGTATTTCTAATATGATTAAACCCAAATACCAGTACTAACCTTACCTCACTGGCTGTACTCACCGCAGTGCATTAGTTTGAAAGGTTTTTAGTTTAAATGAGTTTTAAAAAATGTTGCAACTGTAACTTAAGTTTTAATATTGAAATTTACTTGAATGTTAAATGTAATTTACTTGAGTACTGAAATCATACATTACCTGAATATTGAAATCATAATTTGCTTGGGTCTTAAATTTGTAATTTAATTGAACTTAAATTATAATTTGCTTGGGTTTTAAAATGATGATAGTTTACTTGAATTTGAAAATGATAATGTCTTTTTTATGTTTTAATTTTGTAATTGACATTAATATTATAATAGACCTGAATGCTGAAATTGTAATTTACTTGTATTTAAAAAATGCAATTTACTTGAGTTTTGAAATTGTAATATACACAGGTGCTGAAATCATAAATTAAGCAAATATTGAAATCATAATTACATTTACATTACATTTGTAATTTACTTGAGTTTTAATATTGTATCTTAAGTTTTGAAATCATAATTTTCTTGAATTTGAGAATTCTTATTTACCTGACTATTGAAATCGGAATGTACCTGAGCAGTGATTCTATAAAACATTTAAAATTTGGTCCAAATTTCACGTTCATTACTCTTTATAGCCACAAGAGTTTGAACACCTCGGGTCAGGGGACTCTTAATTTCTTAAAGTCAATAAGTTAATAAATCATCTACATTAAAACCCGCTTAGCACATTCACTGGTAACTTTACTGTACAATTTCTAGTTTCTTCTTCTGCACAGGCCCCGGTGTTCAGCTCAGTTGCTGTACACGGTGTCCTGACACGGTGAACACCTGTAGATGATCTATATGAGTCAGGGCAGCCTGATTATGTTATTTGCAACCTCAGCTTAAGTTTCAGGAGACATGACTGAACACATCTGCTGTCAAAGTTTAAAGAGCTCTTCTGAAAAGCTTTATTCGCAGCTCCTCACGAGGACACAATCATCTCCTTTCTCTGCTCCGGCTTCCGAGACACATGAACCAGGTAATCATGGTTGTCTGGATTAATCAATTACCTGTCTGGATGAGTGACAGTACAGACCCAGTAAATTGCTTCTGATTTCCATGTTTTCCACCTGCCAGCAGGACGCATAAAAAGAGCTGCTAATCCGGTCTGCTGTGACAGGTCCATCAAGACGGATGACACCGGGAGGACGGCTTCAAGATGCAGTACCCGGCAGAGGCCAGAGGGGGCAGCAGAGCACTGGCTGGAGAGATAAAGAGTTGTTCCGATTGAGCAACTGGCCAATATTTGTGTAGGGACATGTAAAGGCCAGCCACAGTGCAGTAATACGGCGGCATCGACACAGAAAGGCCGGCTCTTTCAAAGCTCATCCACCTATAAAATGGGATTCAATCCTTTCTCTTTTTCCCAGCATTCGATTTAAAATATTGAGAGGCAGGACCTTTGATTTCCTTTAAAATGCTATTCCATAGAACAGACGTTTCTTAAAGGTCAAGACTTTTCTAAAGGTCTGGGGGAAATTCAGCCTGAGCAAGCAAAAGCCATGATTAATGCTGCTCTAAAAAGAGACCGCCGGGCTGAACCGTTTAGTTTCATAACTGATTGTCTTGTGTTTGGGAAAGGCCCGGTAGATGTGAGGTGCGTGGTGTCAAACCGCCTTTTCATCTCCCTGGGATCATCGAACAGCTGCGTAAGCCACGTGGATGTGAAAGCGGATATGACTTGTTATATGTACGGCTACTTTACAGGAGAAGCCAAAAACATACTTCACTTCTCATGCACGTCAATGGAACCAGACTTCTCCCCAAGTCATTTTGGGTCATTTCCTTTAATCCGTTCTTCATGAAATTCCCACACAATGAACTTGAATGGCATCCCATTCTTAACCCACAGGGTTTATTATGATGTCGGCCCACCCTGTAACAGCTTCAACTCCTCTGGGAAAGCTTTCCACAAGGCTTAGGAATGTGTTTATGGGACTTTCTGACCATTCCTCCAGAAGCACATTAGTGAGGTCAGACTCTGATGTTGGACGAGAAGGCCTGGCTCTCAGTCTCCACTCTAATTCATCCCAAAGGCGTTATATCGGGTGGAGGTCAGGACTCTGTGCAGGCCAGTCCAGTTCCTCCACACCAGACTCGCTCGGTCTTTATGGAGCTTGCTCTGTGCACTGGTGTGCGGTCATGTTGGAACAGGAAGGGGCCGTCCCCAAACTGTCCCCACAAAGTTGGGAGCATGAGAGTCCAGAGTCTCTTGGTCTGCTGAAGCATTAGGAGTTCCTCTCACTGGAAGTAGGGGGCGGAGCCCAACTCCTGAACACCACCCCCACACCATAATCCCCCCTCCACCAAACTTTACACTCCGCACAGTGCAGTCAGACCAGTACCGTTGTCCTCGTACCGCCAAACCCAGACTCGTCTATCGGATTGCCAGTTGGAGAAGCGTGATTGGCCACTCCAGAGAACATGGTTCCACTGCTCTAGAGTCCAGGGGCGGAGCTTTACACCACTGCATTCCATGCTTCGCTATGCGCTTGGTGATGTAGGCTTGGGTGGAGCTGCTCGGAAATGGAAACTCATTGCATGAAGCTCTACACACTGTTCCTGAGCTGATCTGAAGGACACATGAAGTTTGGAGGTCTGTAGTGATGGACTCTGTAGAAAGTTGGTGACCTCTGTTCACTATGACCCTCAGCCTCCGCTGACCCCGCTCTGTCATTGTACATGGTCTAACACTTTAGGGGCTGAGTTGCTGTTGTTCCCAATGCTTTTCTAATCCCACTGTGTTATAATTCCCCCCAAATCATTTTGGATTATTTCCTCCATCCATCATGAATTTTCCACGCTATGTAATGGACAACATTTCCAACTTCTGTTAAAAAAGTGAAAACCCCAAACATGGAGATACAGGCTTCGTTTCCACAGCAGGGATACGCACCAGGCTGTTCATTTTTCCAGAGACAGTCTGGAAGAGGTAAAGCAGAGAAAGTGGGATTCCAGTCAACCACCTGGAAGAACTGCTAGACCCACCAAACACTGCCCCACATCAGATAAACTGCACTTGCAGCTCTAACAGAGAATGGAGAACATCAAGCTCCACTCCACCTTTAGATCTGAGAACATCCACAGGTGTTTCTGTTCATCCCTCCTCAGCGAGAAGACACCTCAACGCTACAGAGGTCGGAAAGGAGGTGTAGCTGATCCTCCCTGAGAAAAGGAAACACACACACACATCCAACAAAGACGCTGCTGGTGTTCTCAGAACGACGGACTGACCACCCCAGAAAGGGGTAATCTGGATAGAGACAAGAAGCAGCAGAGGCTGCTAAACCAGCTTCTAAGACTGAACTCTGGAGGCGTGTCTCTCTGAGGAACCGAAAGCGAGTCACCTAAAAGAATGGATGCTGGAATAAAGAAAAACAGATGAATATCATGATTAACGTTAGAGAAAATAATGACACAGCAAGTAGGAGTAGCTTGGGTGTGGGTTAGCCAACTGTCGCTACAATGTGATGCTAACAGTTACTGTCAGCAAAAGGGACAAACAAATTCTGACCGACTGGTGTTCACTACCGACCCAGCAGAAATAGAACAACTTCCTCCTCCCTTTTTTTGTTTTGTGACTCTCTATAAAGCTTAACTCGGCTTCTTTTTCACCAACTTGTAGTTCAAATTTTCCAATTCCACCTTAAATGGTGCAAAGTTTGGATTCTGGCACTTCAGCTCCTAGTTCCAGTTTTTTCATTCCACCTAAAATAGTGCAGCAGTTGCACTACATTTCAAGCCCCAGCTTCTTGATCAAACTTTCCAATTCCACCTTAACAGGTGCGACAGTTGGATGCATTCTAGTGTCTTAGCTTACTGACTGAAATTGGCAGCAGCGTTGAAGTGTTGCAGCAGTTAGGCTGCATTACAGAGCCCCTGCTTCTCGTTTCAGTTATCCCATTCCACCTTAAATGATGCAGGAGTTAGACTACATCTGGAGCCCCAGCTTCTTGTATGAATTTTCCCATTCCACCTTAAATGATGAAGCAAAAGGCTACATTAGGGTGGCTCCGCCTCTTGTTCAAGCTTACCAATACCATCTTAAGTGGTGCAGCAGTCTTAGGCTACCTTAAGGCACCTCACCAAACTCCATGTACTCACTCAGGGCAGAACTGCAAACTCTAATCCACAGTCATCCTGACCTGCACTCCTCTGTGTCGTTTATTCATCCCTTGTTCCTCCCATAGACTCTCATTCATTCTTAGCAGCTGGCTAGCACCAGCTGTGCAATCACTCTGCATCCTCAGGTGATGGAGTTTTCCAGTTAAACTCAGGATGCTGTGCAAGAGTCTGTAGCACATTTAAAGCAGCATGCTGGTTTCAGAACAGAGCCTTATTGTAGAAAAGCTCCACCCCACAGGGAACACAACCTGCAGCACCGTCAGTCCTTTAAAGGTCCTACCATTTTGCATGATCTTTTTTAAGCTACAGTGAAGCCGAACACAAGCGCCAGTTTTAACTCTGCAGCGCTGCCCGCAAAGCTCACCTCGGCACCAGGAGAGCACCGCCGTCTCCGATTCAAAGCTCAGAGGAGATCTCGGTGCTCCAGAAAGCCGGGCTACGGGCCTCATGAGTGCAGCCGACAGAACGGAACCTGGGTCACTCTGTCCTCCTGGACTTGTGGGCTGAGACGGAGGTCAGAGACGACATGGAAGCACCGAACTCAAAGCGGCCAGTTCTGGGGCATACTGAACCGAGAGAGGTCAGCGTAGAAATGTCAGACTGCAGAAAGGAAACTGACCCACATGTGAAATGCATTCCAAATCCATCCTGAACCTATACTGCCTACATACCTAGGCCTGTTCTGGACCCTATGATGCCTTTCAAATGTGGCTTGTGCTGTTAGAACGCATCACTGAACATTTAAAAGGGGAAAATTAAATCTATATTTTTAAATTTGCATATAATTCAAATGGTTGAGGTGTAAACAGAGATATTGAGAGTGGGTTGGTGTGAAAGGCTTCGCTCGAGATAAACATACCGGGTCAGAACTCATAGTGGTGGTGAATGGAACTGGACGTCCACCTCTAAAAGCTCCCTCACAGAATGTTATTGAATGATATGGTTATGAATATGCTGTCTGATGTCTGAGCAATGATTAAAACTAAAACACCACATTAGAGGAGGACATTTGACCAGGGACGTCCAGACGTCTACATATGATGTCATATGTATTAATACTCATATCATATTCTCACTCCTCTTCTAAACTGCTTTATCGTTCTGGGTTTGGGGGATGCTGGAGCCTATCCCAGCGCTCACTGGGCAGGAAACAGTCTGGAAGTGCCATCACTCCATCACAGGGCCTCGGCATCTTGTTTGAATTTTCCCATTCCACCTTAAATGATGCAGCAGTTAGGCTACATTAGGGCGCCTCGGCTTTTTGTTCAAGCTTTCCTATACCACCTTAAGTGGTACAGCAGTTAGACCACCTTAAGGCACCTCATCTTCTTGTTTGAAATTTCCTGATCCACCTTAAGTAGTACAACAGTTGCATTCAAAAATCTCAGGTACCAGAATGTACCTGCAGCACCACTTAAGGTAGTATGGGAGAATGCCTTAACTTCTTTACTGAATTCTCCTGTTCCACCTTAAATGGTGCAGCAGTTAGGCTGCATTCCGGAGCCTCAGATTTTTGTCTAAATTCTCCCATTCCACCTTAAATGCGGCAGCAGGTAAGCTACCTCAGGCACCTCAGTGCAGGAGGTAGGCTGCATTCCAGTGTTTTTCAGTTTTCCCATTCCACCTTAAATGATGCAGCAGTTACATTCAAACACCTCAGGCACCAGAATGTATCTGCAGCACCACTTAAGGTGGAATGGGAGAATGCGAATAGGAAGCTGGGGGTGGCTGGAGCCTATCCCAGTGCTCACTGGACAGGAAACAGGCTGGACAGGCCATCAGTCCATCACAAAGACATACTCTACCAGTCAAAAGTTTAGACACACCCATCTAAGTGGAGTTAGTTGGTGATCTTAAAGACTCTACAGGTTTCCACTTAACAGCTCCAACTGATGAGTCGGGAACTGAACCCAGATCCAACTTCCTGTATGGCAATAGTGCCAACCACATCGCCAACGTACACTGATCACTTCCTCCTACCTACCAACTATACCACCAGTAGTTCCAGATATCAGTTCTAACATAACAAACAACGAGGCTTTTTATATACTGTGCATCCGGCTATTCAACCTATGGCAGTTTAGCCCCGCCCATTCATACTGAAGTAGCTCAGAAGTGGGTCAGCCAATCAGTTTAATTCTAGGGTGTAAGAAATAGCTAGGAACCGTCATGCAAGTAAACTCCAGGTTTAAGGTGGTAGTAACTTCAGGCTCCTGCAGATGGCACTGTGTGAGGATGATGGGGCTTATTCATAGATTGGGAAGAGGTGCTACAGTGCAGGGAATGTCTCTTTCCTGGTGGAAAACGCTCCAAAGCAGATGTTAATGATTGGCTAAAAGGAGGGACTGCATGTGGGCATGGCCAAAGACCATAGTGTGAGGAAGTAGCTGAATCTGCAGGTTTATGGAAGCGTACGGTCATACGGGTCTACCAGCAGTGGATACAATCCCAGCCTACAGGGAATTCTCCTCGGAACTGTACCAGGGAAGGCCTCCACCAAATCTGGACCACCTGACCAATCCTTTGAATCAAGAGTGTCTGAACACTGATGTGGCCACATCCAGAAACTTGCCCGGCCCATGCCAAATCCAGTCCCAGCTGTGTTGGTGCTGGTGGAGGTGCTACATGCTGTTAGGTACATTTCAGTCACGGGGTAATCATTTTTTTGCCTGGTGAACTTATGAACTCCACCCAAATGCCCTCAGTATACAAGAGCATAGCAGGCGTTGATGCGAGCCAGGTCGCCTGAATAACCAAGCAGCTTGACTTGATGTGCATCCCTACCTCAAAGACCACCATTCCAGTCCCTGAGGGTGTTATGCACGCTGCTGTCTCCAACCATGAACTAATTGGGTAATGACTCATTCAGGTGTCTCTGAATGTGAAGTTCACCTGAGGGGTTGTCAGGGTGACCTGTTGTTCAACTCCTCAACGAGCCAAAACAGTGACCCTGTAAAGCCTTGTCTTGTTGGAACACGTTATTGCTGACTAGGAGCCCTTTTGTCCTGGAAGGAACTGTTATTGACACAGCCCATCCAGTTTGCACAGTAAACTCCTGTTTGCTCAGTGTTAAGCCGCATTTTCTGCAACAAAGGCACAAAAACATGCGTCAATCCGCTCAACCCAAGTCCCTATCTGGAATCGACGTTGCTATTAAACAATTCACCTCCGCCTTGTAGTCAATGTCCATCTTATCAGCTCCACTGACCCTATAGGACACTCTGTAGGTGTACAGGTCCAGACTGTAGTCCATCTGTTTCTCTGTGTACTGTATTACCCTGTTCTTCAGTGGTCAGGACCCCCACAGGACCACCACAGAGCAGGTATGATGTGGGTGGTGGATCATTCTCAGCACTGCAGTAACACTGACATAGTGGTGGTGGTGTGTTAGTGTGTGTGGTGGTGGTGTGAGTGGATCAGACACAGCAGTGGTGCTGGACACCTCAGTGTCACTGCTCGACTGGGAATCGTTCACCAACCAAAAGCATCCAGCCAACAGTGGCCTGTGTCCACTGATGAAGGACTAGAGGATGACCAACACTGCACTGTGCAGCAGCAGATGAGCTATCGTCTCTGACTGTCCATCTACAAGGTGGTCCAGCAAGGTAGGAGTGTCTAATAGAGTGGACAGTGAGTGGACACAGTGTCTAAACACTCCAGCAGCACTGCTGTGTCTGATCCACTCACACCACCACCACGTCAGTGTCACTGCAGTGCTGAGAATGCTCCACCACCCACATCATACCTGCTCTGTGGTGGTCCTGCAGGGGTCCAGATGAGGATACAGTCTACACCACAGTCTTTCATAAATGACACTGGCTAGATCGAACACTCTATTCTATCTCTGATATTTATGCTGCTGCGTGTCACACAACCCCAAATCAAAATAGACCGGCCATGTGTAATAGTGGGGCAGGTGTTCTTTTCATCTCATGCTGCTCTGGTTCTGGTGTTCTGGTTTCTAAGATATCTCGGGCTTATCTATATGTGGTTTTGCAGATGTTGACTTTTGTGATGAGGTTGCAGGTAAGTTTCCTTTCTGATGACTCTGACATAGATGGTCATGTTTGTGCAAGAACCGCTGCACCGTCGAACGAGGGTGCACCACTCCTGTGTCAGCTAAATCGTCCTGCAGGTTCTTTGCTGACAGGAGATCTAATCTGCTCCGCTGGTGTAGGATGTGTCCATGCAAAACCCATGAAATGCCGAAGCCTCCAAACTCATTGCACCTATAATACTCTCATCATTGAAGAATAGCTGCACCCAGAAGGCTTCACCCGACTGGAGTGATACTTGGCAGGTAGGTTTGATATTGCGAGACATGCCAATGATTCATGTTTCACACTCAGATGCGCATGTGGCATAGGCAAGGACAGGTCTTATCTCTGTACCTGACTGACCTGGTAGCCATGACTACAGACATCCAGCAAGCAGTGTTGTCCTCCATGAGTCATCCTGTTGGTGCAGCACCATTGGCAGACGGCTGCACCACGCAGGACTACATGCACACAGACCGTTACCACGACTGTTCTTAACACCACGTCACCGTCACCAAACACTGCAGTGGTGTCGTACCAGACTGTCATGGAGTGACTCAGAATGGCAGCGGGTCATCTTCAGTGACGAGTCCCGCTTTAGTCTTGGTGGAGACGCCCAACGAATCCGTGTGTGGAGGCACCGTGGTCAGCACCAAGATGAACGGTTATGTCGTCACACGTCCAGAAGGCCTGGTGTCCCTCCACCTCCACCCCTACCGCACCATCTGCAGGAACTGTGTGAGGATGTTCAAGCTGCATGGGATGGATCATCACAGGACACCATTAGGAACCTCTACAGCTCCATACCGAGACGTCTGGCGTGTTGGGTTAGCGAACACGGCGGCCCGACGCCATACTGAGAGACAGACTTCTGTATGTGTAGCTCAATAAATATTGATCATATCAGTCTAAATTTATCATCAGTTATTGATCCTGGTCACCTTTATCTTCCTTCCCAACAGCACCGCACTCCCACACCTCCTTCTGAGTGCAGATATTAAGTCAATGGAACCAGACTTAAGACAAATTGTATTGGGACTGGGCGGGGGCGGGGTTAAAAATCAGACCTCTAGCTAAAAGCACGATTTGTTTTTATGACAAAGCGCATTACTCTCCTGAACTGTAGGGGACCCCAAGAGCACCACACTCACCATTCTCATAAAGTCTAGGCTTGTTCAACTTAACCCGGCGCTACGCAGACCGATCACCACGTGGCTCAGCACGGTGCATGCCGATGACATACTCTGTTATGAGCTCATGAGTGCAAGGCGGCTGCAGGTTTCAAAACCAGCCACTGCCCGCTTTTCACGGGCTGCCCAAGCTGAGAGAATGCCTCATGATGACAGAGCTTAATCCTCATTGGCTAGAAGCTCTGTCAACACCTCTGTCTTCATTCTATAGCATAAATCTCTTATTTCTCTTACAGGCTCTCCATGTACAGTAATGAAGTCATGCTCTCTGGTAGCATGTTGGTTTATTTTCTTTATCATTTTAATTATAACATTTGATGACAGAACTATAAATGTACGTGTTGAAAAGACTCCAGTACCAGTGGCTTAAAACGGCTGATACCAAGAAAGGCTTTTTTTGCTTGTAACTTACTAAAAGCACTTAAACCAAGCTAAGAATGTGTGGAAACAAGTAAGTTGTTGAGATAGCAGTGGTATACTCATCTGAAACAGAACTTTCAGGATATATTTTATTTTATTTGGGTTGTTTTCAGCATGTTTTTCTTAAAATACATAAAACGTTTTGCCTATATAGTGGAACAATCGCTTTTAACGTAATGCAAAACAAGCTTAAAATGTCTGGCAATAAGTAAAAAAACAAACTATAAAAGGGATCTTACTTGTTTTAAGTGAATTTGAAGATGAATGAACCAAAGGAAATATTAATTAATTACTTAAAAATGTCAGGTTCCATTGACGTACCTTAAAAGTATGTTTATCCCTTTTCATGACCGTTTTGGAGGTTTTGTTCAGTTGGAAGTGATTATTTTCATCTGAAACTAAACTTTTAATGGATTTTTGTGTTTGGCTTGGTTCCAGCTTTGCAAAATAATGTGCCAATATAGTGGAGAAAATGGCTTTTAATTTCCTAGAAATCACTTAAAACAAGTATGAAAGTAAATCAAACAATCTATAGAATTGGCGTACTTGGTTTAAGTGAATGTTTTTAGATGAATGAACTAAAAGAAATAACTATTTTTTCTTGTAAAGTTAGTATTTTAGAGGTTTTGGAGCAGTATATATTCATCTGAAATAGAATTGTTTCTTATTTTTTGTTATTTGGGTTATTTCCAGCATGCGTCTTAAACTATGTAAAGTTTTTTGCAAATATAGTGAGAAAATATCATATAAAAACTATAATAAAGTGCCTGTAAATAAATAAAGAAAACAAAATTGGTTTACTTGTTTTAAGCAAATTTCTAGGTGATTAAACTAAAAGTAATATCCATTTAAAATATATGTTGATTTTTATTTTTTGACTCGTTTGATCACATGAGCTGCTCTTTACACTGTGTGGAAATTTAATGAGGAATGGACCAACAGAAATGTCCCAAAACGTGGAAAGACGTCTAGTTCCATTGACTTCTATTCAAATGAAATAATGTTTTTGGCCTCTCCTGTAAAGTTGTAATTTTGGAGATACCTGTTTTTCTTTCAACAGCGACGATATTTTTATATATATATTTTATATATATATAATTTTTCTTTTTTTTTTTTATAGTAGCTTACTTATTTTCAAAAATATTTCAAGATGAATTGACAAAAAGACATACCCATTAATTCCTTGGAAAAAGTGTGGTTCCACTGACTAGCAATGAAAGTAGGTTTTCTTGTATCATTCAAAGTTATCATTATGGAGGTTTTGGTCAAATAGCATCAATATATTCACCTGAAACATGATTTCATATATATATATATATATATATATATATATATATATATATATATATATATATATATATATATATATATATATTTCCAGCATGCGTTTTATGCGTCACATATATTAACAAGCAAAATATCTGGAAATCTGTTAGAAAAAAATTCTAAAATTAACTTTCAACTATCATAAATTATAAATATAAGATATACCAACTAAATGGAAATTTACTGATTTGCAAAGATCCCTGTTTTTGCAGTGGCCCTAATGGACTCCTAGCTCAAGCCAACCATAGAAAGAATGATATTAGTGCTTAGACTTGGACTGCCCCGCCTTTTCTTCTTCTGTTGTTGTTTAATTTGGCGGCTGACTCACATAAAACTCACAGTTCCAGTAATTTGTCCCCACCAGTAATTAACGCTTCGGTGTTCAGCCTGTCGTAACACCACCTGTGTTTCAAAACAAGTCATCTTCTTGGCCTCCTTGCTCCAAATCTGAGTTTAGAGCCTGCTGAAAATCCAGTCCAACCAGTAGGCTTAGCTTTGCTGACACAGCTGAGTGATTTGATTCGTTATTAAGGCCTCGGTCTGGGCCCTCTGGGGGAGAAGAGCTTTTTGGCAATGCCAAATGTCGTTTACACCTTCACCTGCAGTCCTTACCCAACTGCCAAGGAAATGCATGAGTCAGCAGATTACTTAACCGGCTGCATGACCGAGACAGAAAGCACTCAACCGACAATGCCAAGGACCATTGGTATCAAATGTCCCAGTGTTGGACAGCTGTTGTTGGCCACCTCTGCAACGAGACCTCTTAGAGTGATTACAGCACTTAAGATATGGGAACTAGTACCAGCACATAAATGGAAATGTAGGCTAGCAGGCTAACTGGCTAACTGCAGTAGCCAATAAAATAAGCACTAAAGTAATAGCCTGGCTAATCTACAGTACTATCGGTTTTACTGCTGTGCAACCTCCATAACATTACGGTAATGGCATTACAGTGTTGCTAATATTAGCATCGCTATCATCCACTAAATCACGCTAAAGCTAAATGGTTATACACTGTTAGCTTGTTAATGTTGTTCCTACCTTGGAGCTGCAGGACTGGGTGCGGGTATTCACTCATGCACTGAAGCTGGGAGTTGGCCGGGCATGTCAGGACTGACGGGAAAACGAGCTGGATGACAGACAGATTAAAGTCAAACAAAACGGTTCCTCCATTAATCAGACTCTGGTGTCCCAACAAGCGGCCCACCCTTACTGTTGGTTGCACACCAGTTATTACATGTAAGCTTTAACCAAGAGTCCCGTGTGGTTACAAGGCATTGCCTAATGAGAAAAACTGCAGGCAGAAAGGAGAACGCTTCTTTCTCTAAATTCACCACACCAAAAGTCACCTTGCACGTTTAAGGTGGTAGCAACTTCAGGCTCCTGCAGGTGGCACTGCACGAGGATGATGGGGCTGTAACTACCTGCAGGGTGTGAGTGACGGGATCCGTAGATTGAGAAGAGTTGGCACATTCCATGTGTGGAAAATGGCTCCAAAGCAGATGTTAATGATGCCGTTCCACCTTAAATGTTGCAGCATTTACATTCTGACACTGACATTCAGATGCCAGTGATATGTTTGATGTTTTATAATTCCACCTTAAATGGTGCAGCAACTTTTTATTCTGGCATGGACATTGAGACTCTTATTTGCCAGCATTAAAATGGCATTAACCTGCTTCTTGTTCAGATGTTTCCATTCCACCTTAAATGGTGCAGTATATACATTCTGACGCCGGCATTTAGCTCCTCCTTTACTAGGTTCTTGTTCAAATGCTCACATTCCACCTTAAATGGTGCAGTATTTACATTTTAACCCTGACATTCAGATTCTTGTTTGCCGGCTTCATGCTTGAATTTTATAACTCCACCTTAAATGGTGCAGCAAACGTTCCAAGTCCACCTTAAAGGGTGCAGCACTTACATTCTGGCGCTGGGATTGAGCTTCTTATTTCCCAGCTTCATGTTCGAATGCTCCTGTTCCACCTTAAGCCTACGACCTATGACCTCCAATGACACCTGCATGACCTCTTCATAACAGCTGACCAAGACCTTCATAAACACTGATGAAAGCTTATTCTAATAAGTGTCGTCTTCCACAGAGGCTGCCCTTGTCAACTCTGATATCAACTTGATAAGCTCACCGGTGGTAGTACCTTCAGGTTCCTGCAGATGGCGCTGCACAAGGATGATGGGGAGCTATAAATCCCTGTGGGGTGTGAGTGACGGGATCCATAGATTGGGAAGAGGTGGTACGGTGCAGGGAATGTCTCGTTCCACGTGTGGGAAACGCTCCAAAGCAGATGTTAATGATTGGCTAAGAGGAGTGACTGAGGATGTGGGCGTGGCCAAAGACCATAGTGTGAAGGAAGTAGCTGAATCTGCAGGTGTATGGAAGCGTACGGTCATACGGGTCTACCAGCGGTGGGTAAAGCCCCTGTCTACAACAGCAGTGCTCTGAAAACAGGAAACCCAGTCAGGTCATGAGATTGTACAAGCACACTGGCCAATGAGAATGTTCAAAGAGCAGGGCTGGCCTCTCTCCTTCCTGTCTGTGGTGAGCGGCGGCTCACGCCGCAGAGGTACAGTCTGAGTCACTGAGCAGGCCCAGAGTGGTACGCAGGGAAGGAGCTGGAGGGTTTGAATGAGAGCAGTGACTATTCAAGGCTGAGAAAATGTAACCCAGAGCCAGGCCGACCTCACTGAGGCCAAGTCTCGCAGGAGCTCACTGGATGGTGTCTAACGAATCCGTGTGTGGAGGCACCGTGGTCAGCACCAAGATGGACGGTTTGTCGTCATGCCTCACATGTCCGAAAGGCCTGGTGTCACTCCACTTCCACCCCTACCGCACCATCTCACCGCAAACCATTACGATGACTGACCTTAACACCACGTCATCGTCACTAATGACTGCAATGGTGTCGTGCCAGAGCCCCTTCACCCCTGCCGCACCATCTGCAGGAACTGTGTGAGAGTGCTGTCTGCAACTCTGACTGAGTGTGGTCTTACTCACAGGGGAGGTGAGCTGAGTGTGCAGAACGGTGGTGGGTTTATGATTGTATCCTGCCATCCTGTCAGAGCATGCAGGTTCTGAGTAACGCCTGTGGTCCTGGGCTTCTAATTAGTACGAGGCGAGGCTGGTGCTGAGCAAGAGCTGTACAGAGGCTGCGGGTGGCTCGTCGTGGTCAGCCACAAATGGAGCCAGGGTAAACTGGTCTGATGTGCACCGGGTTCGGAACTGGATCCTGTCCTGGACATGTGGTTTAACTAAAAGCCTTTAACCCAGCGGGACCGAATGTCTCACTGGTGATCTGCCCTGAGCACTGGGTGATCAACACTTTACCCATTAAGAAAAAAAATTATTGTTGTTCTTCTACTTCTTATTCTACTCCTCCTTCTTTTTTTCCTTCTTCTTCTACTTCTCCTTCTTCTTCTCCTTCTAATGCTTCTTCTTTTACTTCTACATCTTTTTCTTCTAATTTTACTTCTACTTAGTTTATTTCTACTTCTACTTCATCTTCTTCTTTTACTTCTACATCTTCTTCTACTTTTTCCATGTCTTCTTTTACTACTTCTTCAAATTCTTCATCTACTTCAACTTTTGTCTTCTTCTACTCCTCTACTTCTTATTCTATTCCTCCTTCTGCTTCTCCTTCTTCCTCTTCTGCTTCTCCTTCTCCCTCTTCCCCTTCTGCTTCTCCTCCTTCTTCTCCTTCTCCTTCTTCTTCTGCTTCTCATTTTACTTCTACTTCTTTTTCTCCATCTTCTTCTCCTTCTAATGCTTCTTTTACTTCTACATCTTTTTCTTCTAATTTTACTTCTTCTACTTCTAATTCATCTTCTTTTACTTCTACATCATCTTCTACTTTTTCCATGTCTACTACTACTTTTTCTACTTCTTTAATTTTTTCTTCTTTTACTACTTCTTCAAATTATTTTTCTACTTCTTCAACTTGTCTTCTTCTTCCACTTCTCCTTCTATTTCTACTTCTTCTACATGTACTTCTTCCTCTACTTCATCCTTTTTTCATACTTCTACTTCTCCTTCTTTTGCATCTTCTATTTTTACTTATTCTGCTTCTACTTCTTGTTATTCTACTTTTAATTTTTCTTCTATTTTTTTGGGTTTGCTAAAGATTTAATCAGTTTCTCCTCCTACAGGATCATAGGCCTTATTTCCAGAACTGTGTGCTTGTGCTTTCTGAAGCCATCTGACATGCAGTTTTCTGACAGTAAATTTTTTTTACCATAACAAACACAACTGGTATCGAGCAAACTCAAATTTAACTGCCACAAGTGATGTCACAATTTAGGTAGCAGCAGAGTTAAGATAGATGGAAATATAAGGTGGGGAGGAATTTAAGGTGTGAGGGAAATAAATTTGACAGGGAATTAAGGATGGTAGTAGATTTAAAGAGGTAATGACTTTAGGTAGCAAAGAGTTTAAGGCTGGCAGTGAATTTAGGTGGCAATAGATTTTACAGTGGCAGTGAATTTGAGGTAGTAATGGATTTCAAGGTGTCCGGGAATTTAAGGTGGAATGGAATTTAAGGTGGCAAAGAAGTTAAGATGGCAATGAATTTAAGGTGGCATGTAATTTAAGGTAGCAGGGAATTTAAGATGACAGGGAATTTAAGGTAGCAAGGAATTTAAAATGGCAGTGAATATAAGGTGAAGAGGAATTCAAGGAGGCAGTTAATTTAAGGTGGTAATGGATTTTATGTTGGCAGTTCATTTGAAGTACTACAGTTTAAACTTTAACTTTTCAACTTAATTATTAAACTTTTTTTTTCATCAAACTTTTTCCACACTACCACCATTGAGCTTACGAACTTGACATCATAGTTGACGAGGGTAATCTCTGTGGAAGACAACACTTAGAATCAGCTTTTATCAGTGTTTATGTAGGTTTTACTCAGCTGTCATGAAGAGCTCATGCAGGTGTCATAGCAGGTCGTAGGTTAAAGGTGGAACAGGAACATTCAACCAAGAAGCTGGGAAAAAAGAAGCTGAGGGTCTGTGTCAGAGTGTAACTGTGGCACCCTTTAAGGTGGGAAGGGCCAGTGACAGAATGAGAATGCTGCCCCATTTAAGGTGGAACAAGAACATTTTACAAAAAGCTGGCGAATGAAGAAAGCTGAATACCAGTGTCAGAATGCAAATGCTCCATTATTTAAGGTGGACCAGGAACATTTGGACTAGTAGCTGGTAAAAGAGAAGTTGAATTCCAGCACCAAATTGTAAATACTGCACCATTTAAGGTGGAATTTTAAAGATTAAACATGAAACAAGAACATGGCAAACAAGAATCTGATTACCAGCATCAAAATGTAGATGCTTCACCATTTAAGGTGGAATGGAAACATTTAAACAAGCTGGTGAGTACAAAACTGAATGCAAGCATCAGAATGTAAATGCTGCAATGTTTAAGGCGGAACAGGAGCATTTAACAAAACGCTGGTAAAAAAGAATCTGAATGTCAGTACCAGAAATAAAATGCTGAACCATTTAAGGTGGAAAAGTAATATGAAAACAAAAATCTAGTGAATATGAAAGAGAATGCCAGAAGCATGATTTAAGGCGGAATGGGAACACTTGAACCAAAAGATAGCTACTAAGAATTGGAATGCCAGCATGCACTGCACTATTTAAGGTGGAACAGGAACTTTTTAACAAGAATCTGCCGAATTAGGAGCTAAATACCAAAAGTCAGAATGTAAAAACTGCACCGTTTAAGGTGGCACAGGAAAATCTGAGCACCATATTGCATGTTTGCATGCACTTGCTCCTATGTAGATATGATAAGCTAAATAAATTCTAAATAAATAAAAACTGAACAGTTCGTAGTTACAGGTAATTAATGAAAGATGTTTGTATTTTCCACTTCTGTAAATAAATCCACCTTAAATCTCACACACTGATACTTTAAAGACCAAAGCAGAGAAACCTCTGAAGCTGGTTGTCTATAAGTGTAGTCTACAGAGGCTTCACCTGCACTATGCTGACTGGTGTACTAGGGTACACTATGCATTGTATATGGATTACCCAGCTGTATATAACTCACAGTGCTTTATACCAGCATGTCATGCTTAGCAGTCAGCATAGCGCAGGTGAAACTAAGAGCAGGTGTCAAATTTCATAAGGAATGACAGCCAATGGGACGCTCACACCGCCCTGCAGCCCAGGCATTAAGGCAGCCAGGAAGTTTACACGAGCCAGAAGTTTCACAAAGGCTCCAGTGAGTTAGACAGAGAGCGAGGCAGAGCGAGAGGCATACTGTACTAGTCCCTCTGACGGAAAGTCACCGTAATCTGGTGAGTGGAGTTTATATTTCCTATCGTAATGACAGTGAAGGCACTGGGCTGGTAAAGCAGCTACTTGTGCACTAGGAGAACAGGCTTAAATGGTTGTCAGTAAGTCCTGAACAGGAGCTTACAAGCAACAGCGTAGCGTGTAGTAGTGTACACACTAGAGTACAACCTAGATGCAGGACCAGAGAGTGGTTGGAGCTCATGCAACGTGATTGTCAGTGTTTGTGTGAGTCCAATAAGCATGCTAGAGCATTAGAGCAGTCGGGTCTTTTCACAGCTCCTGATGAAACTAAAGTGATTATGACAGCAAGGACCATGCGGTAGACCACAGAGGAACAGTGCTGCTGATGTAGGTTGAGATTTAAATACATGAGTGGTAAACACCGGACCACTCACTTAGGCGAGTCATAGGCGCTCCGAAGAGGCAGAGTCATTTCTGAAGCTTTTTTTAGGAGGGGAAAAGTATCAGTATGACTTCACAGCTGTCAGTTTGAACTACCGTAAAACACCCTGAGATGTGCAAACACGGCAAAGCACTCCCGAGATCTCGGGCGAGGAAAGGAGGGCAACTTAATGACAACAAGGAAAGGGAAAAAAAAGCCCAGGCAATTTAGCAATAAACCAGATGTTGAGGTGTTCACACACGAGTACACACTCCTGGCTTGGATGGGAGTGGGGTGGTTGGGGGGTCTTTCGGATGGTCTACCAAACGGTAAAGCTGTTTTAACAAATATGGGAAACGGCTGAAGCGGACTAAGCTGATGCCTCAGTGTCAGTGCAGAATAAACCAGACATTGAGATGTCCACATGTGAGTACACACTACTGGCTTGGAAGGGAGTGGGGTGGTTTAGGGGGCTCTTGGATGGTCTACCAAACGGTAAAGCTGTTTTAACAAATATGGGAATCGGCTGAAGCGGACTAAGCTAATGCCTCAATGTCAATGCAGAATAAACAGACACTGAGATGTCCACATGTGAGTACACACTCCTGGCTTGGAAGGGAGTGGGGTGGTTGGGGGACTCTTGGATGGTCTACCAAACGGTAAAGCTGTTTTAACAAATATGGGAAACGGCTGAAGCGGACTAAGCTGATGCCTCAGTGTCAGTGCAGAATAAACCAGACACTGAGATGTCCACATGTGAGTACACACTCCTGGCTTGGATGGGAGTGGGGTGGTTGGGGGGGTCTTTCGGATGGTCTACCAAACGGTAAAGCTGTTTTAACAAATATGAGAATCGGCTGAAGCAGACTAAGCTGATGCCTCAGTGTCAGTGCAGAATAAACCAGACATTGAGGTGTCCACATGTGAGTACACACTCCTGGCTTGGGTGGTTGGGGGGTTATTTGGATGGTCTACCAAACGGTAAAGCTGTTTTAACAAATATGGGAAATGGCTGAAGCGGACTAAGCTAATGCCTCAATGTCAATGCAGAATAAACAGACACTGAGATGTCCACATGAGAGTACACACTCCTGGCTTGGAAGGGAGTGGGGTGGTTGGGGGCTTATTTGGATGGTCTACCAAACGGTAAAGCTGTTTTAACAAATATGGGAAATGGCTGAAGCGGACTAAGCTGATGCCTCAGTGTCAGTGCAGAGGCTAAGCCAATTCACACACTAATGCAGAGAAAGTGTCCAGGTCGCAGGAGAGTGTGGAGAGCCAGGTCCTTAAAGTTGAGAGGGTAGGAGAGGGAGGCTGCTAAAAGGAGGCTTTGTGAATGGAGTCTATTTCCAGTCGAATCGATCCCGCCTACAGCACTTTAAATGACCTGTACGTTAAAACTGATCTTTGCAGATCATGGTTCCTTTTAGGCTTTGGCGATGAAAGGTTTGACTGACTGAAATCGACGGTTGCTTTGAAGTCATTCAGAGCTGTTCACTGTGATATAATTCACTGAGCTGAAACGTACAGGCTCAGATTTGATTTCGTCATTCAGAATCATTGACCATTTGTGTTTGTACACAGAGGAATTCGGCCTGCACATTTAACCCATCCCTGAAACAAAACGCCCCCACACACAGTGGTAAACACACACTAGGGGGCAGTGAGCACACTAGCCCAGAGTGGTGGATAGCCCCATCTATTGTGCCAGGTTGGGGTTAGATTCCTCGTTCAAGGGCACTGCAGGGGATTAAGCTGGCTCTCTTCTGGAAACAAGGCTGGTTCCCTGACCACCAAGTCCATGGCTACTACCACCGTAGCCCACGACTACCCCCAAGCCCATGACTGCCACCCCAACCCCACGACTGACACCCAACCCATGAGTACTCCCTTAGCCCATGGCTGCTACCTCACCCCATGACAGACCACTAACCCACTACTGCCACCCCAGCATAAATGCACCCCAGCCCATGACTGCCACTTACTGCCCACAACGGCCATCTCAGGGCTGCTCCTCCCAGCCCACGGCTACTTTTTCATCCCATGACTGCTCCCACAGTTACACGACTTACACCCAACCCATGACTTCTCTCTTTACCCCATGACTGTCCCCCCTAGCCCATAGCTACTCCTGCAGCCCATTACTGTCCCTTCAGCCCACGACTGACCACAACCCACTACTGCCACCCCAGCATGACCGCCCCCCAGCCCATGACTGCCCACAACTGCCACCTTCCACCTCACAAATGCCCCTCCCCGCCCATGACTGCCCCCAAAGTCCACGGCTCTGCCTGCCATATATGTATATAAATGATCTGAAAATAATCCGTTTTCTTTGTGGACTTCTGTAATCATGTATCAAGTCATGTAGTAACTTTCTTTGAGGGAACTTTTAGAGGTAGACCTCTGGTTCCCTTCACCACCACTGTGAACAGTTCTGACTCGCCAAGTTCATTTAGACCAGAGAATGGATGCTGTTTGTGCATCTGAACCATTTAATTCTGCAAGTATGTAGAAAAGTCCTTTTGAAGTTTAAGTTTTGGCGAAAGTTTAAGCTTTGGTGAAAGATCTACCCCCCTGACGAAGGACTGGGGCGAAGGCCCCACTCGGGCTTTTTCAAACAGGACGACCTGCGTAACCCTGTCCCTCCAGAGGTGCTTTCCAAAGACACAAGTGCACCTAGAGAAACTCTGCAGCACTCGACCTTTTTCTTTCTTCTTCTCCTTCTCCTTCTTCTTCTTCGCCTTCGTGTGAATCCCCTTCATGTTCACGTTCTGAGAGAGTGCACTTTAAGAAATGAGCTCACTTCCTGTTCTCTTCACTAACAGGAGCACTTGCTTGAGTCAACTCAGCGTGAGTCCGTTCAGCTTTCTCTCATCGGTTTAATCTATTTCTGTCCTGTTTGCAGCCGAGACCGTCTCGGTTCTGTTTGTGTCTAGGAGCTGAATGCTTGGTTTAGGTGTACTACCAGACAGGCTCTTCACTTCTAAGATGTTCAGGGCAGCTTGGCAGCTGGTGTGGTCCCACTGGGACATGCCAGTCTAAGTTTAAACCTAAACCATTTTATCAGATCCTGTCTACGGGCTTGAACGCATCTTCTCTGAGTGTGCTATGTCAGTCTTGGAGGTCATGGTGTCCACCATCATCACCTGGAGTGTTTAAGGAACGCTGGTTTAGCTGCTGGAGGATAACGCGGTTCTGTAAAGGTGCTAAGCCGCAGTAGAAACAGCACGCTTGTGTGCTATTTTAGGATGTATCTGCCAGTCTTTACTTTGCCATAAATAGATGACAGGTCTTATCAGCAGGAACAACATGGGTGCATGTTGGTTTAAGAGCTCGGAGGCTTCACTGCCGCGTAAATACATGACAGCTTTATTGCACGTTACTGCTGCTGGTTGTCTATAGATGAAACTGTGCTCTTTAGCTCATGCTAAGCTGTTCATCACTACAAGCTGGACATCGTAACGATAGCAGAACCCTTTTCTGGTGCTACGCAGAACCGTTCACAGCATCACGTGCATTACTTTAATTATACTCTCTGGTTCTGTTCTGGAAGTGGTTCTATATAGTACCAGTGAGGTTCTATATAAAGCTTTGATGTTTAAATAGTTTTGTATGTATTGTATATGGTTCTAGATAGAACTGTTTTGAAAATGGTTCTGTATCGTAGCATGAAAAAGGTTCCATACAAAGCAGTTTGACATTGTAACAATTGCAGAACCCTTTTCTAGTGCTATATAGAACCATTTACAGCATCACATGCACTACTTTCAGTTATACTCTCTGGTTCTGTTCTGAAATTGGTTCTATATAGCACCCATGAGGTTCTATATAAAGCTTTCATGCTTAAATGGTTTTTTGGATTGATGGAGAATGTATTGTATATGGTTCTAGATAGAACCGTTTTGAAAATGGTTCTGTGTCATAGCACCAAAGAGGTTCTATATAAAGCTTTGATGCTTAAATAGCTTTTTGGATTAATGGAGAGTGTATTGTATATGGTTCTAGATAGGACTGTTTTGAAAACGGCTCTGTACAGTAGCACCAATAAGGTTCTATACAAAGCAGCTTAGCATTGTAACAATAACAGAACCCTTCTCTGGGGCTATGTAGAACCATTTAGCATCACATGCATAGTTCTGTTCTGAAAGTGGTTCTATATAGCACCAAAGGGGTTGTATATAAAGATTTTATGCTTAAATGGTTCCTCAGATTGACAGAGAATTTAATCTGTTCTAGATAGAACCGTATACTGATACTGTATAGTAGCACAAAAAAGAGGTTCTATACAAAGCAGCTTGACATTGTAACAATGGCAGAACCCTTCTCTTGTGCTATGTAGAACCATTCACAGCATCACATGCATTACTTTTAATGACGCTCTAAGAGAACATGGAGTTTAAGGGTTCTTTACCAGAAGCAATGGTTACATTTAGAACCACAAACTTTATCTAGAGCTATTTCATGCTGGAATGCCTCCTCGGATTGGTGGGGAAAGCATTGATTAGGGTCTATATAGATCTGTTTTGAAAACCGAGGGTTCTATACAGTAAGGCTTGACATTGTAACAGTAGTAGAACCTTTAAAAGCGGTGTTACATCCTGTTTAGAGGGGAACTGAAATTGTCCGCATTGCTTACGTCTTGTTAGTTTGTGGTTTATTGATTTGTCCATTGTCCTTCCTTAGTGCTATGCAGCACGGCCTGCTGAAGGCGTTCTCCACCGTCAGTGTTACTGGTACTATTAACATTGCCAAATGGTTCTCGCAAAGTTCTCTCAATCCCTATCTCCACCTTAACAACAAGGGGGGGGGGATCCGGTCTAGAGCTCCAGGCCGAAACCACACATAGCTCTTTTCCACCGTAAGAAAAAGCTGGTTCACAGCTAAATTGGTGCGGTTCTAGCCCCATGAACATACTGGTCTGGAACTGTGGAACCTGACCAACATCCATCAACACCTAATGATGCCGCCATTTTCCAAAAAATAGAAAATGCCCAGTGCAAACATACTGGCCATCCTACTGAAGAAAGAACCGTCATGAGAACATGTTCCGTCATGTTCATTAAACACATTGTCCGCTGACTTCTGCTTCCGGACTAAGGGCCGTCCATATCCAGATCCCTAATTACTTGGCTCCGTGGTAAAGGGGGCACCCTCTTAAAGGGCTCAATGGATGCTGGGAACCAGCACCAGCTCTAGCACAAGCACAGGCACTCTGTTAGTGGAAGAGAGGTTCCTCTGAGAATCCACTGCCCCTAGTACTACCGCAACATGTCGAAGGCACAGTCTCACAAATGTAACTTTTCGTGTGTCTAGCTGGCTGAAGAAGCAGAACTCTCTCAAAAGGTCAGAACTGGTAAGATGCCAGCGCTGACGTACTTTCGGTTCCCTGTATTTTAATAAGAGTAAATAAGTCCTACAGCAGGATGCACCAATAACAGTTGGGCCAGTTTGGTGGAACCCGTTCCGAGGAGAATTCCCTGTGGATTGGAATTTAGGCATTGCTGGTAGACCCGTATGACCGTACGCTTCCATACACCTGCAGATCCAGCTACTTCCTTCACACTATGGTCTTTGGCCACGCCCACATGCAGTCACTCTTCTTAGCCAATCATTAACATCTGCTCTGGAGCTTCTTCCACACATGGAACAAGACACTGCACCACCTCTTCTCAATCTATGGATCCCGTAACTCACACCTCTCAGGGATTTATAGCCCCATCGTCCTCATGCAGTGCCACCTGCAGGAGCCTGAGGTTACTACCACCTTAAACACACAAGGGGACTCATTGCTTTGTTCGGGGGGCTCATGCCGAGCATAGCTGAGGACTGATACCTTGTGCAGCCATTGGTTTGGTAATGCCAGAACTGACAGATAGCTAAATGCACGCATATGTAACTCAGTGAAGCTGTGGGGCCTTTTAGAGAGGTGCTGGTGGCTCAGTGTGAATCTCCCCCTACACACTTTCCACGACTAACCAGAAGCTTAATAATTATCTAACAGGCTTGTTTGTGACCATGGCCTGCCGTATCCCGGGATCCACAGTTTCCCTGCTCCACTATTTGAGCATTCACACTAAAACAGTCTCTCCCCAGGTCAGCTGAAACGTTCAGCCTAACCACAGCTGCAACAGTACTACACAGCCTCGCAGTCTGCCGGCCCGACTATCTTGTTCTCAGCTCTGTGGTTTTCTAGACTCCTCAGCATGTGTCACTATCAGCCTCAATTCTTCAGAAAAGACGCAATCCCATCTCACCACCTGATCCACGCTGCCTTTGAGGCGGCTTGCGGTCAGCAATATTCGCCCCTGGAAGGAAAGCAGCACGTTCCTAATATGACAGACTAATATTGAAATGTCGCTTATCTGAACATTTCCATATCCTCTTTCACATTTGACTAGCGAGAAGCTGGCCCCAGGTCCTGCGTGTCAGTCGCGTTGCTCAGTTTCTAACACATGACCTTTCAAAATGCTGATATTTCAGACGGACCCGAGCTCCATTTGTTGGTGCGTGCTAAAGGACGAGTTTCTTTGTAACCAGGCAGCAAAATCAGATGCTCCAACGCAGACCTAGCGCTAACCTACATCATCTGTATACCCGGCGTAAAACCCACTTCCAGTCTTACCCAACATGATACGTCATGAGTGACATTGTATTGTTTGCGGTTGTACCGAATGGGGCACCCAGCTCACGCAAAGAGACAATAGACAAGCATGTACACCATGTGCAACGACAGAACCACGTCACTGCAACTAAATAAGCTCAGTATCGAGGCGCGCTACTTTTCAAGAAATCTCGGGGTATCATGACGCATCCTGAGTTCTGCTCTTCTATGCTAAACGAGCGTTTTGGTCTGCTTGGTTACGTTTCGCTTCTCTTAGCATTCCGAAAAAAGGGACATCGCAAAATATCAAAGAGCTAGCTAGACAAAAACGGATTCGTTTTCCTATTAGACCACATCTTCTGCTTAGGAACACCTGCACCACCACTTATTCCCAATCGGCCAATCATAGTGGTGCATAAAGTCACTAGGATGTGGGATAATAATAAGCATCAACCATCAGAATGGAGAAGATAGGTGATCTCAGTGAATCTGAATGTGGCATGATGAGCTGGTTTGAGTACTTCTAGAACTGCTGATCTCCTGGGATTTGCACGCTTACCAGTCTCTGGAGTTCACCAGGGATGGAGCACTATACCTGGATAGACTGGTGAGGAACCGCACTTCCACAAACTCAAAGGATGAGTGTTGGGGAGAATGGGTGTGGATAGAATGACGAAGATTGACAGCAAGTTGGTTGGAGGACAGAATGATGAGGACTTGCTGGGGGTGTGCTTGAGCCGGGGGAGTACACTGGAGCTCGGAGCCTCGGTAATGGCGCCAGGCTTCAGCCTCACTGGAATCTCTGAAGGGTGATGGAGAAAGTGGAGAGCGAATGAGGGAGTGCAGCTACGTCTGCTGTAGCCCCTGACGAGTGACTCTGCGAGAGATCTGCTGTGCTTGGGAGGAGAGCTATGGGCCAGAGGGATTCTGTGCTGCACTGGGGGTCTGGTTAGTGGGGTCATGGTGCACTGCTTGTGCCTACCGACTGGTTAACGCATGACTGTTAATGGCCGGCATGTTCCAGAGTGCTAAGCGGCAAATTCTCCCCAGCTGCAGTGTTCAGTTCAGTGTTCTCATGAAGCACTGTGTCTCCCAGCTCTCAAAGCTGATCCGGATATGTGCTATAAGCTCTCCCAGAACAAAAATGAGCCACCTTTTATATTTAAGGTGGTAGGAATGAGGATGATGGGGCTGTAAATCCTAGCTTGATGTGATTGATGGGATCCATAGATGGGGAAGAGGTGCTACAGTGCAGGGAATGTCTCGTTCCATGTGTGGAAAATGTCTCCAGAGCAGATGTTAATGATTGGCTAAAAGGAGGGACTGCATGTGGGCGGTCCATAGTGTGAAGGAAGTAGCTGAATCTGCAGGTGTATGGAAGCGTACGGTCATACGGGTCTACCAGCGGTGGCTAAAATCCCTGTCTACAGGGAATTCTCCTCGGAACTGGGCCAGGGAAAGCATCCACCAAATCTTGGCCCAACTGTGCAAACTCAAAGGAGGTGATGTAAGAGTGTCTGAACACTGATGTGGCCTACATCCAGAAACGTGTCCAGTCCATGCCAAATTCAATCACATCTGTTATTGGTGCTAGTGGAGGTGTTCCACTCTTAGGTAGGCTTCAGTCAGGATATTTGGTTGACCTCAATCGCTCGGCCGTAGATGATTATTTCCAGCCTCTCCTTATCTCCTAGCTGTTATCAGGCTGTATAGTTACTTTGCCTTCAGTGCTGATATGGGTACGGTCCGTGCTCCAGTTGGCCTGCATTGTTCCTTGTTCAGAAAGCAGTGAAAACTGAAATACGCTTCCATGTAAATGGGTGGGGCTACAATGCTGCAGGCCAGATGGAAGGCGGGTATATGGAAATATCTTGGTTCTCGGGGCACAAAGCAATGAATTCATAACCACATATGCATAGTGTAGCAGCCTGAGAACGTATTTTGGAACTCCGGTGATGGATACACCACCCTGTTTCATTGCGGAACCATGCAGTTTTCCATGACACGGACGATAAGACCACCATGCAGACTTTGGGTAAACTCCTTAGACACATCATTTAGGATTGCACATTGTGAGCAGGTAGATGGAGCCTTCGATAGGGAAGGCTGAGGTTCAGTCTGGGGCTTTAACCGGGAGCTATCGGCCTTTGGACTCGGGCCTATCTCTGTACAGCTCACGGACGCTCATAACAGACAGGGTAAACAGTCGGGCCGGATTCATTTCCTCTATCCCCGTGTTAGCACGCTCTGAAAGAATGAGCTCCGAGTTGTCTCCGAGTTTACCGTCTTCACACTGTCCTCTATCTGTTCCATTGTGACTGTAGCGTTCTGAGCTGGCAAGGCGCACGCCACCTATCAGTGCATCTCCTAAACTCAAGTGTTGCTCAACACAGGTTTGTTTTTTTTTGAGCTTGCTCGGGCTGCGGCCGTGAAGGCCACTGCTGATTTTTATCAGGTGCATCATGCA